>PVKM010005520.1:0-20797 GCA_004027735.1 Carollia perspicillata | reverse complement strand
GAAATTCCATACTGTTTTTCACAGTGGCTTCACCAGTCTACATTCCCACCAACAGTGCACTAGGGTTCCCTTTTCTCCACACCCTCGCCAGCACTTGTTTGTTGATTTGTTTATGATGGCCATTCTGACTGGTGTGAAGTGGTATCTCATTGTGGTTTTAATTTTAAATAGCCATTTAAAAGAAAATATGAAGAACTCTTTTAACACATTGGTTGATCTCTAGTTGTTTGGTTTTCTTTCATTTTAGCTCAATTTTAAAAAGAGATTTACAATTATCTATTAACTTGCTTATCCAGAACTAATGCTTTTAGAACAGATATGGAAAAGAAAACCAAATTTAAAAACTATTGCATATCACCATAATAATGAGAGATAATTTGGTATAATTTCTTGATATTTTAGATTATTTTATTGTTGAAATATTTTTATAAAGCTAATTCTTATGTTTGAGAACATGAACAAATAATTATCAAAGTGTGAAGTGCTAAATGCTATTTAGTAACCATGAATGTTTTATATTTTCCTAACTGAACCAGAGTCACTTTCAGTAAGTCTGCATGTTCACATTCCTAGAGTAGAAGGCATAAATAAAGGAGAAAATACTCTCTTTTAAGAGGGCTCAGCTCCAGCTACCCAGGGAGAAGGAGAATAGGGCATAGTCACTTACCTTACATTTTGAAAGAATGGAGGCAACTATTCTAGCTTTGATCTTACAGGTACTCTAAGCTTAAAATCATGCCATATACATGGGATGAAATTTAAATCAGTCCACTTATTAATATGAACATAGAGGCAGTTGTATCGCCTCTCTGCCATTGGCCAACATGGTATTCAAATATTTATTGACTTCTCTTCTTTTTCCTTCCTTCCTCCCCTCCTTACCTCCTTACCTCCTTCCTTATTTATTCTCTCTCTACCTTGTTCAGTTTAAAAAAATAGATCTATGAAAGTTTATAATTATACAAACACACAAAGGCACTTAACATACAAGGCACTGGTAATATCAGGGGATATAGGGTTATAATTTGAGCAATAAAATTATATACAACTTTTACTGTCATGTGCTACATAACAACATTTCAGTCAATGATGGGTTGCATATGTGATGGTGGTTCCATAAGATTATAATGTAGCTGAAAAATTCCTATTGTGTAGTGACTTTGTAGCCATCATAATGTTGCAACTCAATGTATTATGTGCTTATGATGATGCTGGTAGAAAAAAATGTGCTGCCAATCACATAAAAGTATAACACATACAATTAAGTACAGTACATAATATCTTGATACTGATAATAAACAATTATGTTACTGGTTTATGTATTTATTGTGTTATAGTTTTTATTGTCATTTTAGAGTGTACTCTTTTTGCTTATAAAAAGAAAGTTTGCCGTGAAACAGTATGCCATGTTACCCTGCCAGCGGCCTCATACATCTCGTGTTTACAATCTTTTGATTGTATTATTTTCTTTTGTGCTTGATTTAATCTCCTGTTGTTTTGTTCATCATGTTCCCTACGTGCACAAAATCCACTGCTAATGTTGCCAGTAAGAGGGCTTGTTGAGTGATTGACTTGGAAATGACAATAAAAGTGAATAAGGGCTATGAAGATGGAAAATTAGTGATGGTTATTTCTCACCTGGCAGGCCTGTCACATTCCATCATAGCTACAATCTTAAAGAACAAAAATAAAGCGACAGAAGCTATTAAAGGGTCTGCTATGTTGAAGGGAACAAGACTAACAAAAATTTGAGTGGGCCTATTTCAGACATGGAGGAACTTTTAAGGACCTAGATTGAAGACCAGACACAGAAGCGTCTCCCTCTCAGCACTGTGATAATCATAGCCAAAGCAAAATTTTGTTTGTGATGTTGAAAGAAAAGGCTGGAGCAAACTACAATGTAGCATGTTGAATTTCCTGCTAGCTCTGGGTGGTTTTAAATGATTCAATGTGAAAGTGAGTGGTGAGTATTCCGAGTGGTGATGTGAAGGCAGCTGAAGAATTTTTGGAAAGTCTAGATGAACTGATTGAGAAGGAAAATTACTTGCCAGAGTAAATATTCAATATGGACAAAACCTCCCTACTGAAAATGGATGCCTGAAAGGACTTTCATCCATAAGTAAGTCAAATCAATGCCAGGTTTCAAGACTTAAGGACAGGAAAACAATCGTACTGGAGTCAGTGTTGCAGGCTACAAGTTAACTGGCACGGCGAGGACCTCAGGACCTTCAAGCATGGTAGTAAGCGCACACTGCCAGTGTGCCACAGGAACCGTGAGAAGTCATAAATGACCCAGACCCTCTTCCAAGATATTCTTCTGAATTGCTCTGCCAGTGAAATAGAGAAGTACTGTTTGGAGAATAACATGCCTTTCAGGATTTTTCTTGTTGTTGATAAAGAACACATACATCCACTTTTTGTTGGTGGTCTTCATCCCAGTATCAAAATTATGTTTCTCCCTTCAAACACCTCCACTGAATGGATCAGAGTTATAGCAACTTCTAAGGCCTACTGCCTTAAGTGGACTGTTGCCCACCCAGGCTATCGCTGTTGAGGAAGACATTGAGAAGACACTGGTGTAACTCTGGATGGATCACAACACCTATGTCTGCATCAAGAACTGGGCTTGGGCTTGGAGTGATGTCACTAAGGAGCATATTAATGGCACCTGGAAAAAGACATTCAAGAGGTTTGTTCATGACTTCAAAGGTTTTGCCAAGGATGAGGAAGCTGCAAAAATCAACAAGGCTATAGCTGAGATGGTGGACAACTTTAACCTGGGGGTGGATGAAGATGGCACTAAGGAACTCCTGAGGCAGTTCCTGAGGAATGACTAGTGAAGAGTTGTTGGAGCTGGAACAGGAACACATAGCTGAAGAAGAGGCAGGAGAAAAGGGAACATCAGAAGAAAATCAAGAACCCCAAAGGAAAGTCACAGTGAAACATTCAGCGGAAGTTTTGCAGATCACAACAAGCTCCTTAAAACATTTAAAAACGTGGACCCCAACACTGAAAAGTTTTCATTAATAGAGAGGAATATTCATGATGTATTATCTGCTTACAAGCAAATCTAGGATGAAAAAAGAAACGAACCAAGCAAAACACCATGGACGTATTTCTGAAAAGAGCAAAACCTCTTCTAGAACAGCCTCAGGCAGGTCCTTAGGAGGTGTTCCAGAAGAAAAGCATTGTCACTGTAGGAGATGACAGCTCCATGAATCTCATTGCCCCTGAAGACCTTGCAGTGGGACAAGATGTGGAGGTGGAAGATCATCCCGATCCTGGGTAGGCCTAGGCTAATGTGTGTGTTTGTATCTTAGTTTTTAACAAAAAAGTTTAAAACTCGAAAAAATATTAAATAGGAAAAGGTTGTAGAATATATGTAGAGAAAAAAATGTTTTGTACACCTGTACAATGTGTTTGTTTGAAGATGTGTTGTTACAGAAGTATTGAAATGCTAAAAAAAATAAAGTTTATAAAATAAAAATGTTACAGTAATCTAAGGTTGATTATTGAAGAAAGAAATTTTAAAATAAATTTAGTGCAGCCTAAGTGTGCAATGTGTATACAGTAGTGTGCACTGTCACTCACTCACCCTGCCAGTCCTGCAACCACCATTTATGGAAAGTGCCTTATACAGATAAGCCATTTTTTATCTTTTCTACCACAGTTTTAGTGTACTTTTTCTGTGTTTAGGCATGTTTAGATACACAAATGCTTATCATTGCATTTTAATTGCCTACAGGATTCAGTGCAGTCACATGCTGTATGGGTGTGTGGTCCAGGAGCAATAAGCTGTGCCATATAACCTAGGCTATACCATCTGGGTTTATATAGATGCGCTCCATTATGTCCGTACAGTGATGAAATTGCCTAGTGCTGCATTTCTCAGGACATACCCCATCATTAAATAATGTATGATTGTACTCTAAAACACATGTGGGACATATTAGAGCGGAAAGGGTTAAGTGGGCAGTCTAAAAATAAAGTGTGTGTAGAAGAGGGGAAGGCATTGAGTTTACTTGAAAAGCAGTAAAATTATAGGCATGTAGGACATTTTATGAGAAGTCTTTACTGATGAGTTTTGGCCCATCACTAAATATATATAGTGGTGAGCCAAATGTATATATGGCTACTTTTCCCTCTAGCTGATTTTCTTAGGAGTCTGTTCAGACTTTGGAGTATTTGTATAGATAAACAATAGTAAAATAAGACAAATTATTACATAAAGATAGACACATAATTGGTAAACATTACTGATGAGAAGTAAGTTCTCTAAACCAGGAACTCTGTACTTGGAGAAAGATCTTCTAAAACACAAACTTATTTAGGGAAAAAAAAAACAATTTGGTTTTCCTCGCCTCCTTTTTCCTCTCCCTGCTCTCTTCCTTTTTCTTTGAATTTCTACAGCTTTTCAGTTACTGAACTACTTGCCTTAGCAGCTCTCCGAGGAAGATCAAACTCCTAGTGTGGCATTAGTTATTTCCTGATCAGCCTCTATTCTTACCTGTCCTCACTTTGCATTTTTCAGACAGGAACAAAATAAAAATAATATGAGTGTTTCTGGACCTGCAGAAACTCTCGCTGAAAGGACTCAGTTGCCCATTGTATATAGTGGCTGGGAAATAAAGAAGAGTAAAAGTCACCTCTTGTCTCTTTATGAACTTAGGCAATTTATCAACTTGGTGACTAATCCAAAGGTGAGGAACAGGACATTATAACCTTTGTGACAGTGAACAGCGGGAATTCTTTGAAACCACCCACCTTCTGGGTGATGACAAATGGAAGGAAAAATCAAATTTATTTTGGATTCTAAGACTCTATTTTATTGCGCATAGCAAGTGGTGTTTTTACCTTTCTCAGCTTCTTGTTCTCTAGGTTTAACTTTTTTTTCCCCCTCTTGGGTCTGCCCAACAGCCATCTTGGCAACTCCTCCCTGGAATCATTTCCTGTCATGACATTTTTAGAAACCAAAATAACAGCATTTACAATGTAACAGCTAAATATTCCCATAGAGTATCTTGGTAAAACAAGAATTTTTGCACGGTAGTTTTGAACACACCATTGGGTATGTATTCAGATGGAACCTCTTCTGGGTGTCCACGGTTTCTGGCTAACCAATAGGCTGATTGCAGCATTGTTCACTGTTGCTCTATAATCACATCTGGCATACACAGCTGGCGACATTCTGGCTTCCAAGCTTTTCTCATGTAGTGTCTTGTTTTAATTTTAGAATGCACATTTATTCAGTGTTGGAGGGGTGCTATCAATAATAAGGGGCAGCTGTATAATTTTCTGTAAAAAAAGAAGCAGAGGTACATTGTAATATTACATGGGAGTATGAGATACCACAAATGGAATGTCAGCTGGACAAATTCCATACATTTTTAATTCTTTGGATTTTTTGAAAAGAAGATGATCACTCATGTTTTTTCCAATAGAATTATTTACTTAGCCTTTTACATCATTAATTTGCCATTTTAAATTTAGTGCAGCATAAACTCAGAGAGTTGCTGGAAAAAATATCCAAAGTTTCTGCAGACAGTGTTCTTAAACCACTATGGCAAAACCTCAAAAATAGATGCAACCCCATCAAAGTTAAATTGAATGACTCAGTGTCTGGACCACTCAGGTTTGTTTTTTTCTAGTTAGGGGAGGGAAGAGACTGTTCACTTTAGAATTTTGGAAACATGGATGGGGGAAGTTTGTTTTGTTTTTTGGAGGAGGGAAAAAGTGTCATCACAGGGAATGTAAATAAAAACTGAAGTTTCTTAAATATATGTGTAAAAGTCAGGCCATTTGTTTTCATTACTTTTTTAAAAAGTATATTTCATTAATTATGCTATTACAGTTGTCCCAAGTTTTAACCCTTTGCCCCCCTCTGCCTGGTTCCCCGATTCCCTCCAGTAATCTTTCTTCCCTTAGTTCATGTCCACGGGTTGTGCATATAAGTTTTTGGGCTTCCCCATTGCTTTTACTGTTCTTAACCTTTCCCTGTCTATTTGTACCTACCCAGTGATGCTTCTAAATACCTATGGTTTTTCCTTCAATGTCCTCCTTCCCCCTCCAAGCTTTTAACCCTCCAAATGATGTCCATAGCTATGAATTTTTTCCTATTCTACTTGTTTGCTTAGTTTGTTTTTGTTTTTTAGATTTTGTTGTTGATAATTGTGAGTTTGTTGTCATTTTACTGTTCATAGTTTTGATCTTCATCTTTTTCCTAAGTAAGTCCTTTTAACATTTCATATAATAAGGGCTTGGTGATGATGAACTCCTTTAACTTTACCTTGTCTGGGAAGCACTTTTTCTGTCCTTCATTCTAAATGATAGCTTTGTTGGATACAGTAATCTTGGTTGTAAGTCCTTGCTTTTCATCACTTCTAGCCAGTCTCTTCTAGCCTACAAAGTTTCTTTTGAGCAATAAGCATAGATAAGCTGATATGATAGACTTATGGGAACTCCTTTGTAGGTAATGCTCTGCCTTTTCCGTTGGTGCTCCTAAGATTCTCTCTTTATCCTTAATCTTTGGAGTTTTAATTATGATGTGTATTGGTGTGGACCTCTTTGGGTCCAACTTGTTTGTGACTCTCTGTACTTCCTGGACTTGTATGTCTATTTCCCTTGTCAAATTAGGGAAGTTTTCTTCCATTATTTTTTTAAGTAAGTTTTCAGTTTCTTGCTCTTCCTCTTCTCCTTCTGGCATCCCTATGATTCGGATGTTGGCTCTTTTGGAGATGTCTCAGAATCCTCTTACGTGCTCCTCATTTTTTAAATTCGCATTTCTTCATTTTGTTCCAGTTGAAAGTTTATTTATTCCTCATGGTACAAATCATTGATTTGAATCCTGGCTTCCTTCCCTGCAGGTTGGTTTCCTGTGGATTTTTCTTTATTTCCCTTAGTGTAGTCTTCATTTCTTCCCTTATGCTTTTGCTGTGTTCAGTGAGATCTTTGAACATTCTGGCCACCATTGTTTTATACTCTGCGTCTGATAGGTTGGCTATCTCCTCATTGCTTACTTCTATTTCTGGGGTTCTGTTCTTGTCCTTCATTTGGACCATGTTTATTTGTCTCCTGATTTTGGCAGCCTCCCTGTGTCTGTGTACTAGGTAGAGCCCTTTGACTCTGTTTCAGCACACTTGTTAAGTTGTATGGGGCAGAGCCTTAGGTATTCTCCAGGGCGGGGCAACCCTGGCTGCGTGTGTGAGCGAGGGGCCAAAGAGGGGCCAATGTTTCTGCTGGATAACTTATGGGGGCTTGCCTGGCCTTCGCCCCATTTCCAGGTCACTTCACCCACTTCCTGCATAGTAAGTAGCTGGCACCCTTCCACCTGCAATCCTGGTTGTGGTCTGGAGGGTGGGTGGGTTTGTGTATATTCTGGGCTATCATGAGAAATTGGCAGTTTCTTCTGCTGCCCCAATCGCTACTGGATTTATAGCCAGAGTTATGAGGCTGTATTTTCCCTGGGCTGAGAGTTCTAGCCTGAGGTTGGGTTCACTGGCTCACAAGGTGTCTCCCTGATTTTTATCCACCACACGTGACTATGGGGCTGCCTGCTCCACTGACCACTGCCACCACACTGAGACCTCTCTGCCCCTCCTACCTGTCTGGATGAATATAGCTTTGAACCCTTGATTGTAAGAATTCCATATAGTTCTGGGTATTTTTCTGGATGACTTTTCTGGCAGTTCTGGGTGTTTTTCATTTTTAAGTTAGTTGTGTTCCTTCTTATGGTTGTGCAATGAGGTGAGGTTTGTCTACCTACACCTTCATTTTGACCAGAAGCCTCACTACTTTTTATTTTCAAAAATTACTCATTAGTCTAGAGCTATACTTAAGAGATCAGTTTACCCAACTCCCACATTTTATACACAGAGCCATAAAGCTCCTGTTTCCCTTGTCTCTGTTGAGGGTAGATTAGCCAGATACTCACTTTCTCAGACTCTCTTTTATACAGGGGTGGTCATGTGACCAACTTTAATTGAGCAATATATAAGAGATAATCTGCTCAATTGCTTCAGGGAGAAAGTAGCTACATAAAAATCCTTTTCAGCTTTCCTAGTTTCATGCTTTTTAATAGGATTGTGATTCCTGGAGTTTGACAGCCATTTTGGAATTTTGAGATAGAAAGACTAAAAGTAGAGTAGGAAAATGAAAAGAGCTTGGATCTTTGATAACTGTAGGCAGCCCTACACCAGATCTGAAGCATTCTATCTCTCAATTTCTTCCCATGTGAGACATTGTCTTTATTTCTTAAGCCACTTTTAGTCAGGTTTTCTGTTACTCATATCTCTGCACATTCCTAATTAATATACCCTGAGAAATTAATTAATCTGCTCAAGTTCATAACAAAACGTGGTAGCAGGTAGCATAGTTTTGATTAGAATTTAGCCCTTCTAATGTTTAAATATATTTTCCTCACTTCTGTTACCCCATTTCATCACCTGGTTAGTCTCTGCATAAATAAATGGATTATTGTCTTAGTTAAACCTGTTTTTAAGTGTGATGCTCCAGTACATTTTATGTGTCCAGTAGATCACTGTGTGCATTTGCAATCCATTTATTAAAGGATCTTTTGGAAGTTTTATAATCCTTCTTTGCATAGAAAGTCTTAACAAAGGAAGTTCAGGTATATTAGGCAGTAAGTAGCTTTTTATGGGGTAGTGTGAGAATTCAACTACCACTTACAATAATGTTTGCATTAGAAAAGGTTTCTCATGTTCATGATAACCTACTTAACAAATGAGTTTTAGGATTATGTATTTCTCACAAGTGGAGGATTACCTTTTGGGGAAAGAGCAGTCAAGAAGTGAGCAATCTAGTATCTTTAGGAAAATGGCCCCCGAAAGATTACATAAATCAGTAGTAACAATACCAAGTATTTGTACTTTTAAAGGTTGATTTAAATGTTTACAGTTCATTTTGATTATTTGCCTTAGGTCCTATGAGAACGGCTAATTGTATTAATAGATGACAGGTATTAATAATTTGCCATTTTATTAAGGGTTTAGTTTAAAATGCCTATTAATATTTGAAATTCATTTTTTAAACTAATGACTTGTTTTTCAAAGGTCCCTAGACTTCTAGAATGAACGGAGGGCTGGCGGAACCTTAAGATACAGTCTAAAGTATAGAATTATTATCCATGCTTATTTAGGACAAACATAAAATATTTCAACAAATACTTTTTACTGTGATCAATCTACTATATATTATTTAAACACCTTATGTCTGGACACTAATTTTGAAACTTGGAAATTGTTAAAAATGACTCACCGATTAAAGATATTAACTCATAGCAAATTAAAGTCATTAGACACATTTTTAAAGGCAAAGGAGACAAAGATGCCCTTTGTCAAACATTTATTCTACTTGCTATTCTAAGTCCTAGTTAATAGCATAAGACAAGAAAAAATAAATAAAAGTACAAGAATTGAAAAGAAATAAAACTTGTGGACGAGGTCTTATCCACAAATAATGTTTGCTTGAAAGAAAATCCGCAGGACTCTGCAGACAAGGACATTTAGAAAATATGGAAATATAGATAGATGAAAGAACTGCTACCGGTCCAAAGTTTGTGTGCTCCGTGCTTCAAAGGGCCAAACTCAAAACATTGACATTTGGAGTAAGGAAAGGTTTATTTTTCAAGAAGGTGCCAACTGAGAAGATGGGAGATTTAGTGGTACTTCAAATCCATTTTAAGAAAGTATGGGCTTTAGGCTTCTTTTATGTCCTAAAAGAAGGGAAAAAAAGTGAAGGGAAAAGGGGAGAGCCAAGAGGCGACTGACCACCATAGACATCTGGGACCAGCAGGGGTCCCAGGACAATGGTGCTAGGTGATATGAGTCTAATCACAAGGTTACTGCAAATCTTTGATAATAATACTTACTTCCCTTACCCCCTCAAGCCACAAGCAGAATTCCTCTAATCATTAGCATGTCTATATGCAAGACTAAGCAGAAGCAATTAGCCTGAAGGTCATCAGAATAAAGCAGGCTTGAACAAGAGAGACAGACAGACCATTTCCCTCTGTTATAGAATATTTTAAATTTGTAGTGCTCAGCAGTTTGCTGAGTACAAAATTAACAATAAAAATTTAATTAGAAAAAACTCAGTAGAGTTTGTGTGAAACAGCACAACCTTGTAGAAATGCATTATAAGAAGTATAACTTGCCCTGGCTGGTGTGACTCCGCAGATTGAGTGCCAATCTGCGAACCACAGGGTCATTAGTTCAATTCCCAGTCAGGGCACATGTCTGGGTGGCAGGCCAGTTCCCCAGTAGGGGGCATGCGAGAGGCAACCACACATTGAGGTTTTTCTCCCTCTCTTTCTCCCTCCTATTTCCTCTCTGTAAAAATAAATAAACAAAATCTTTTAAAAAATAGAAATATAACTCATAAGAACAATTAAGAAATTCAGAGTGAGGAACAGGGGAGAGAGAGAAAGCATAAGATAACTGGGGGGAAAAATCTCGCAAAAACATTTTCTTTCTTCATGTATGAAATTATGAAATTTATTTAAAGACAGAAGAGATGATCCAAGCATTTGGAGAGATATGCCATACTTATGAATAGGAAGGCTCCTAAAAATATTAACTCTCCCCAAATTTATCTAAAACTTCAATGCCATTTCAATTAAAATTCCAAGAAAGCTCTTATAAAAATGCACAGAAGTGCACAGCAATTACTTCAAAATATAGTCATATATTTTAGAGAAACATTGTATATATATAGAGAGAGATCTTCATTACAGCATTGCCTGGAATAGTAGAAAATGAAAAATAACCTGTCTAGTAGTCAGGGAAGAGATAAATTAACTGTAGGTTATTATTATTTGACAGGTAAAATGAATCACTTGCATGAATTCACATATATCAGTATGAGTACATTTGAAAAACAAAGTGTTCAATGAAAAAGGCAAACTACTAAAAGATATGTATATATAAAAATATGTGAAATATAAAAACAAAATAATATTGTATAATTATGTATGTAGTCTTGCATGGAATTGGTTCTCCAAAACTTCAGGATACCTCTGGGGAAAGAGGAGAGGAAAGGCACAGCGGGGGGAAATTAGCTTCAGCTATGTCTGCAATACTTCATCAAAGAGTGAAGAAAGACAAAGCAAAGATGTTCTACTATTAACATCTGTTAGATCTGGGTAGCAAATAATTAGCTTCCATTATATTTGAAATACTTCAAAGAACAAAATCAATAAACAAAAATTGATTTGCAGTTTTTGATATTGGTCAACTCTTTTGAATGAGCTGACATAAAGCCTTGTAGTACTTGGTGTAGATCCTCTCACCAGTGTTCGCTGAAGCTGAAAGCCAGACAGATGGCAAATATAATATCCTTTCTCCTTGACAGATGGATGAACTAGAAGGTTTAATTACTTTATCCTAGTTACATAACAAGTAGCTCTAGAAATGAAATGTTTTGGTCAGTAACTTGGGGGTTTGACTCCAACACGGAATGTCAGAACACAATGCTTAGCCTTAGTTTCTGCTATGAGACAATGTAACATTCACTTGTGTATTCTACCATGTATACAAAACAGAAATCTGTCTTCATGTATAATCAGACACCGTAGAACAGGAAAAAAATATTCTTAACATTTTAGTTTTTCTCATGACTGCTGGTGTAAATGAGCTTTTTATTCTGACATAGTCCAAATAAATGATAATTTATCAATCATTTTTTAAAACTGAGAGATTTTAACATTAAAAGCAAAGAGTAAATCAAGTCTCTACCAGAGCATTTGATTTTCCTACTTCAGACATGGTTATTTTGGGCAAAGAGCATCTGGCTTATATTCAGGAGACATAAATTTTCTTCTCAAGTTTTTCACTGGCTAACTGTGGCCTGCATCAATTCTTCAAATCTTCCAAGGTCTGTAAGATTATAGAAGAAAGATATGTCAGGTTGAAGGAACAGCATTCATCTTAAAACATATTGCTTGTTTGGAACAGAGCAAGGAGCCTGCTGGAGCTGGGAGGATGTGTTTATGGAAGGCTGTGGAACGGCAGTAGTGGATGAGACTGAGGAGGCTTTGGATTTTATTCTGCAGCAATTGAAGATTTTTGAGGAACGGTGGTGCTGTGTTATCTTCATTATAGTAACACTTTGCTTGGAGATACTATCACTCAATAATTGCAAGAAGCGTATGAAGAAACCATACAATATCAGGTCAACTAAATAGAGACTAATTTTGCCCACAGGAAAAAATAAAACTATCAGGAGGTGGACAGGCCACAGCAGGTGCTGTGCCTCCAGTCATCAAAGATTCGGGTGCCCTCTAGGTCCCCAGTTCACCAGCCGTAGCTTGAAGCTTTTGTCCTCATTTTCTCAGAATGGTGGTTTAACCTCCAGGGAGAAAGAAAAGGGAAACTCGAAAGGTAAACTGTGCATTCCAAGTTAACAGTGATGAAACTCCATCTAGTGCCTCTGTGCTTACGCTCATTGAACAGAAGCGGCTTGCAGGAAGTCTGGGGGCAATCTGGGGTGTGTGTGTGTGTGTGTATTTTACTATTTTATTAAAGTATAATTTACATACAATTAATGGCACACATGAAAAGGGTGCAGTTTGACAAGTTTGAAATCATTACGGTAATTAAGATACTAAATATATTTTGGAGGTGAATATTTTAGAATGAGAACTTTGTCATCTGAATAAATTAAAGTTCCTTTAGCAAGGGAAAAATAGATATTCCAGAGGCAACTAGCAGTATCTACTACAATTTATAGATTTATAGATTTATAAATTTTTCCACGGGTGCCATTCCAAGTGCTTCTCTCAGTTCGGCTTGGTAGGCCCCAGGAGAGCTTGTAGGGAGAGAGCCGGGACAGGAGCTTGTCCTGGGGTTGGTCCTGGACTCTGGACTGCTTTGGCTGGCAGTATGACAGAGGCAAATTCGGTTTTTCCAGCCAGACCAGGGATCAAATCCCGGCTTCTTCTACTAACTTATGTGTAGCTTTGAATGATTTAGTTTAATGAATACTTATTGAGCACCAACTATGTGCCAGGCACACAGTATTTCTTGGATACATAGCAGTAAAAAGGGCAAACACAATCTATCCCTTCACATAGCTTCCTTTCTGGTGGTGACTGAGCCTTTTCCATATATGGGAATTGTGATAAGGATAAATTTAGTTCTTATAATATGGAAATGCTAGTTAAATGGTAATTGTTCAGAAGCTGTCCTAGATTTGGTTTCCTTCTGCTGAAACTAGTACTTACGTTTGGGAGCTTAGATCTCTCCACCAGATGGTCTGCTTGCTTTTGGTTTAGTCCCAGGAGTTTCGGGCTTTTTTTGGAGCTAATTAAGGTCAACTATCTTCTTTCTCCCCCCACCTGTGACCTTAAACTTCATTGGGTTAAGAGCACATGACCTACTTTTTTCCCTCTGGGGGAAGAAAGTTCTCAAATATCTTCTTGGAATCTCACATATTCCCTGCCTCTGAAAATCCTTCTATTTTGAAGTTGTTCAGGGACCGGAGCGTATTTCTTCCACCCCTCTGTGGGTAACTGGTTTCCTTTTCCAGCAGCAGGATCCTGGGAATGATTTTAGCACTCCAGAGCCATGAGAGTGCCTGGGCAGGCTGGAATTGTGCTAGATCGTGGGACCTTGGTTCTAGGCCACAAGATCTCTGCTTTCTCCCACTGGAGTGAAGAAATGCCGGGAAGATCAACAGTTCTTGCAATTTCTTTGCTTTTGCTAACATCAAAAATATATTGGAATATTATAATGATTGCCTCTTACTTAGTAACTTCTATACTGTGAGCTGGCATTTTACATATATGTAAATATCATTCCCATTTTACAGAAAGGAAACTGAGTCTGCAGAGATGAGGAGCACCCTGCCCAAGGTCACTTAACTCACAGTGGGTGGAGCTGGGATTCACAACAGCTCTATCTGCCTTCAGACTGCACTTCTTTTTTAATCCTCGCCTGAGGATATGTTTATTGATTTGAGAGAGAGAGAGAAACATTGACGTGAGAGAAAAACATCAATTGGTTGCCTCCAGAACACATGCTGACCAGGGATTGAGCCTTCAACCTAGTTCTGTGCCCTGCCCGGGAATCAAACCCACAAGCCTTTTGTGTGTGGGATGACACTCCAACCGACCAAGCCACCTGGCCCAGGCCAGACCTCATTTTTTAAGCCACTATGCTTATACTGTGGCTGTTTTTGGAATTACCTTGGGAAATATTTATCACAGTCATCCTTGGACATAGATTTGTGGAAATCCCAAATAACATAATGGTCAGCTCTATTTCCTTTTTAAAACTCACAATTCAGTGACATATCCAGGAAAAGTGGCCGTCTTTGCCAAGCTCCTGGATTCTGTGCCTTGAGCCTGGCTGTTTGCTCCCTGGCCTGGCCCTGTGGGCTGTTGCCAGTTCTGAGAGCTCGGTGCCCACTCTGCCCTGTCGGAGATCAGAGCTGGGCTCACTGCACACACTTCCCTCTCTAAGACTGCCTCCCTCAAGGATTCTGGAGTCCTTCCCTTTTCTCCACCAAGAACTCATTGTGTCTCAAGTGTGCTTGGATAGGTACTTCTAGAGTATCTCTCAAAAGTTTTAAGTGAGTTGAGGGGTAAGGAATGGAAGAAAAGCAAAATATTCTCTGAATGTTCGAAAAGTATGTTAAAAGCACTTCTGCTGAACTTTTTGATATTCTACTCCTGGCTCTGTGGTGGTTTTTCCCAAATTTTGCATATTTTGGGCATACTTAGACTAGGTATTATCTGTTTATCTAAAACTCAAATTTAATTGGGTGGCCTGTATTTTATCTGGCAACCCTAAGTTGGACAATGCATGTATTATGATTCTGACTGAGTGGACCTAGTTTTCCTTTGTGTTGAATTACTCTCCGTGTGTGATGATATGGAAGCGTCCAAACACTGTCTTTGAAGAACCAGCTCACACGCTGCCACTTCCCTTATCTTTGTTGTTCCAATCAGAAGTATTATCTTCTTCCTCTGAATCCTGTAGCCTGCCTCTCATTTTGTTTATGTGTTTGCAATAGTGTTGTGTAAGGATTTCTCAAAAGAGTAGCTGACAACCAGATGCTTCTGGTGATGAAGTTAGACAACAGCTCTCTCTCGATGATTCAGATTAGTTGATGCTAAACAGAAAGGGCAGCTGCTTAAGGTCTCTCCACAGTGGGTGTTCGTAGGACTGTGTCGAGGGCCCAGATGACCGTCAGGAGACTCATTTTGTACAGCCCCAGGAAGAGGGATCTGCAGTGAGGAGCCACCCTAGACCTTCACATTGGGGGTAGTATTCTTGGTTTGTGTCTTCTGGAATTTTACTTACATGAATCTTTTTTAAAATGTGAGTTTGAGAGGTGTTTAAAAATATATCTGTGTCCTAATTTTGTATATATGGAAATTAGGGATAAATTAGTTTCTTAAAATGGTGTCTAAAAGTTTTTTTATTCTTTTTTAGTCTGTGGGAGTGACTACTAATAGTTCAAAAATCATCAATTTCTTAAAAATTTTCTATAATTTTATATAAAAATTAAAGGGGCCTAGAACCATATTTTAGAAATAATATTTGACAGAGTTTTAAATTCTTTTCATAATCATTGATTTAGTCAGATTGTCTATATCTTCTTGATTCAGTTTTGGAAAAGTGTTTTGTATAAACATTTTTATTCACTCTGTTTATTTTTCATAAAATTATACATACATATTTTTAGCCATTGAAAATTATATATGTTGATTTGTCTTCTCACTTATTCTTAATTTTCCTAAAGTTTGTTCTTTTTTAAAAAACAGCTTTTAATTATTATTTTTTTTTTTTTAGAGAGAGGGGAAGGGAGGGAGGAAAAAGAGGGAGGGAAACATGAATAAGTTGTACGCACACTTCAACCAGGGACCAAATCCACCACCACCCAAGCATGGGTCCTGACTAGGAACTGGTGACCTAACCAATTGAGCCACACCGGTCAGGGCCCTAAATCTTGTTTTTATCCAATGGATTTGCTCATAGACTTGTTTTTAACTCTGTCTTTTTCCATTTTCTAATTTGTTAAAATATACTTTTACCTTCAATAACTTCTTTTTGTTTTTTAGGTTTGCTTCTCCCTCTAATTTATTGAAATCATATCCTTAGTTCTTTCATTTTAATTGTTCTTTGATTAATAATAAAAGATTATGAGTATTACCAAAAAAAAGTTAAACCATCTCCCATAACTAAAACAAATTTAAATACAATGTTATTTTTTCAAATGATCTTCAGAAAAGGTGAAAACAAAATGAAAGTCGTTCATAGTCCAACTACCAGGTTTAACAAAGTTTAACCTTTTGGGACAAATCCTTTTAAGTTGTTCCCATTCTTCTGCTCTTTTTTTCCTCTGTATATATATTTTTTTAAAAAGTGGCATCATGCTTTTACTTTCAGATATTTTAATGTCATAAAATTTAAATACATATCATCATGTTCAAAAACTGTATAGTGTTCCACAGTTTGGATATACCATAAGTTATTTAAACTACTTATTATTGATGAATATTAAGTTTGTTTTGTTTTCAATGTTAATATTTTTACAGTATAATGAGGGTTGAGAAATTAATGAGGTAGGAACTATCGGAAATGATTATACATACCTCTTTGTGTAGGAAACATTATTTCTTTAGCATAAGTTTCCAGATATAGAATTGTATGGGCTGGCCATTGAATATGAGTGTATTAAGTTTTTATGAATTTTGCCAAACTTCTTTCCAGGTTGGTAATGTCAATTTATACTCTTACCAGCATGTATGAAAATGTTTGTTCTGGGATCAATACCTATAATTAATAATTGTAATTGTTGTCAATCTGATACAATAATATACTTAGTAACAACCCTGTTGATTTAATTACTATTTCTTTAATTAATTGCAAAGTTGAACTTTTGATAAATTTATTGACCAATTAATTTTATAAGTATGATTTATATATGTAAACATATATATTTGTTTAAGTCTTTTAAATAGCACCTGGCACAAAAAAAGTACTGTGTAAATGATTGCAATTTTATTATTTATTGCTAATTTTAGTTTTGTTTTATAAATTGCCTTCATTATCCTTTACTTATTTTCTATTGATATTTATTTTTAAATTGTCTTTTAACAGGAACTTTGAGTTCCTTTTGACCCCAGAGTAAATGAGAGAAGAGTGTTATTTGTAGCTTTTCCCCCAGGATGGACTTTATTAGAGTTTCACCTTAATTTTTCTAGCTTGGCTTTTGTCTGCATAGATGGATGTAGGATTTATTCTTATCCTTGAAATGTTAAAATTTCAAGAGGTGTTGACCTTTTCTTCACTAATCTTCTATATTAGAGAACCTTTTTGTTCTAATATCTTTCAGCTTTCTTTTCTTATATATTTAGTTATTGTTTTGGTCTCATTTTCTTCTGGTATTGTCTGAATACTAATTAACTGGAATTTTGTTTTTTTTTATCCTCATTTATAACATTTTTTTCCTCATCTTTTAAGTCTCTACTCCTTTTCTCTGCATTCTGAAAGAACCTTTTAGGCTTATCCTTCACATCACTAATTTTATTTTCTGCAGTGTCAATTCTAGCCTCCCTGCCTTCACTCTAGAGTAATGGAGTGCTGCCTTTTACCTATGTAAACCTTCATCTAATTTGTAATCTAACCTCATTCACCGTTCACAGTTCAAGTTTTCTTAATTTCATTAGGGACATGAAACACATGTTGTGTAATATTTATTTTTATTTTCTATTTCTTTTTCTATTTCTATTCTATTATATAGTAGTAACTTTTAAATTTCTCTTTTTAAAAATTTTGAATGTTGCCTTCAATTTATTATGCCATCAAATATTATTATAAACTCATCCCAATATTTTTTCTCCCTGCTTCTCATTCTTTTGTGAGCAGTGGAGTACTCACGTTTGGGCTTTGCCTGCAAACTGCCGGTACATTGGACCACAGCTTTTCGGCTTGACTACAGCTTGGTATCATTTATATTGCAAGTTCACAGACTCATCTCCCACAGCCCGCAAGGAGGGAGAAGGGGAGTGAACACCTGGGGAGTCCAGCAGAGCAGTGTTGGCTGTGCAGTGTTTTCTCTCCATGTTTGGTGAAGGTACTGTGCAGGTATCAGATTTCTGGGTCCAGCTTTCTTTCCTGCCTGTTCCTTAGCCAGCTTGCCTCATACTTTATATAAGCTGCATCTATGCCCAGCTTCTTTCCCAGCTGCAATCTTACTGTTTGGTAAAGTCTCTGTAATAATTCAGCTTCAAGAAACACTCCTTTCAAAGGTCAATGATTTGCCTCAGCCAACCGAATCCCAAGGGTGCGTTCGCTCTCTGCTCTACTAGAACCCCCAGCCATCAGACCTTGTCCCTCCAAATAAGCCACTGTGCGTGGAGTATTTGAGAATTATTCCTTGGTGACTTGTCTTATTTGCTTTTCATCTAATCTATTTTATTTATAGCTGAAACTCCTATAAGTTTCTGCTTTGTGGATGGTATCTCTTTGGTTTCTAATCTGAAAACAACTTTTTCTTGTTTTTTTATAACCTTTTGAACATTTTAGTGGAAATCTGAAAATTCGGGATGTGAGGCACCTGTCTTTTGTTTCACACATCTAGTTCTTTACATTAACTTGTTGACTTGAACACAACAGGCATTCAAATTATAGCTAATGCCCGAATGAAGAATGAATATAATCTTGCATTTAAATGGTGCTAATTGCCTTTATATGACTTTTGTATTATTCTTGCATATATTGAAAATTTTGAGGTTTCTTCATATTTCTAGGCATTTTAAATGACAATAATGATGATCAGGTTCTAATAGAAAAAAATGGAACTGCTCTTGAAATAATTTCAAATATTTATTCGTTCATTTGTAAAATAAATTTTGACTGCATTCTTTAAAAGTACAGTACCTGTGTTACACACAACGGGTATAAAGATGAATAAAATATGGCTTCTACCCTCTTCCAGAAGCCTCACATCATAATAATATGATAATTAATTGGCAGCAACCGCTTTTTTTTCCAGTTCAAACATCAGAATTGTTTGTGTGTGTGTGTTTAAATGGAAGTACTCAGAATAATGAAATGTTCTTTTTTCCTCTGGCAATGGAAGTCTTATTTGAATAAAATAAGTGAGGGAATTATTCTACTGGGGCTTCTAAGAGATTGGGGAAATGTTTATTTCACTAATCCTGGGGTAATAGAGAATTTCCTCTCTTCTGTGATTCCTAGACTTTGTGGAGTCAGGAAAGTTAAAATTGACTGAATTTGCATTTTCTTTTAGTATTTTTTGTTAAATATGTATGCTTTTCTCAATTTACTAACAAATGGAATTGGTGTGTGATTACTCATTTTAAGAAAATAAAATATAACTTCTTCTGAAGGATAGGCATTTATTTTTTGAACTTTCTAAATGCTTGTCAGTGCATATCACTAATAGATAATATTTTGCCAACTAGAAATAGAGACATGAATCCTTCAGAGAGAGGCATGTAGATTTTATCAAATGTAGTGAACATCTGTAGATTTTGTTTTCCCAGACTCATTTAACCAGTCTTTTGTGAAAATTCCCTTGACTTCCCTATTCCATCATGCCTTGGTGAGGCTATTAAATCCAAGGGAATATGGCTCAAGGTACACTAATGAGACTGTTTTCCGAGAATTACCTACCTCATAAACCTGTTGCAAAGATTGAGTTAAGGCATGCAAAGTACTTAGAATCATCACTGGCACTAGTAAGCAGTATATGAATGTGAACTTTTGTTATTATTAAGCAGAGTTACAGGAAATTAGAAAGTGGTTCAGATTGGAACATTCTGCCCACACTGCCCCACGCTGCCCCACGCTGCCCTAACACACGCTACCTTAGTTCCCCTATCTTGACCCCTAGAGTGATCTAGTTCTGTCCTTCAAACTTGGCTGTTGAGCATTGCCACCAGTTCTATGAGCTATCCTGTATCCTTCCAATAAATTCATTTTGACTCAAGTTTATGTTCTTTGTAATCCAACAATCTTAATTGATAAAAAGGACCTCTCACTGAAGCTCCAAACATTGGAATTAGGTAACATTCTAAAAAGTAATTAAATGTATTGGGGTGATGTTTAATCAAAGTATAGAGGTTTTAAGTGTACAGTTCTACGATACATCATCTGTGCACTGCACTGTATACCCACTAACCAAAGTCAAATTTCCTTCCATCACCATACACTTGACCCCCTCTACCCTTCACTAACCCCCCTGTTCCTCTGGTAACCACTATACTGTTGTCTATGAGTTTGTTTTTTTTTGTCTTGTTTGTTCATTTGCTGCTTTCATTTTATATCGCACATATGAGTGAAATCACATTTTTTTTTACTTTTTCTGTCTAATTTATTTCTCTTAGCATGTTATTCTCAAGATCCATCTGTAGCCAACAGATACATGAAAAGGTTCTTAACTTCAGTAGCTATTAAGGAAATGCTAATCTAAATTACAATGGTATATCACCTCTCACTTATTAGAATGGCTGTTATCAGGAAAACAAGTTGAGCATAGGAATGCTCATACACTTCTGGTGGGAATGTAAACTGGTACAGACTCTAGGGGAAACAGTATGGAGATTCCTTGAGGAATTAAGAATAGAGTTATATGGTGACCCAGGAACCCCTCTTCTGGGTATCTACCCAAAAATTTGAAAATATCTATTTGCAAAGATATATACACCCCTATGTTCATTGCAGCATTAATCACAGTGGCCAAAACATGGAAACAATCAAATTGTTCCTTGATAGGTGACTGGATAAAGAAGATGTGGTATGTATAT
>PVKM010005519.1:0-47565 GCA_004027735.1 Carollia perspicillata | reverse complement strand
TTCCAGGCACAAGGGAACAGTTAGTGCAAATATTCTTAGGTGGGGATATCCTGGCGCATGCAGGAAAGCAGCCTACCCAGTGTATTTGGTGATCACCATGCCTCACGTGTTCCAGGAACAGCAAGGAAGCCACTACACTGTGAAGAATGAGTAAAAGGGGGAGAGATATGGATTGAGGTCAAAGAATTCAGAACCCTTGTGTGATTTAGAAATATTAAGGGAAACACCAAAAGAAACTGCTAAGTGTTGAATACGGTTGCATCTCAGGAACAGAAGAGTTAGATGGGAAACGGACAGTTGTTTTGTAATAATTCTTTCTAAAGTTATGTGCTTAAATGTCTTTTCTTGAAAATAGAAACCATTTTTCCGATGTATACAATTAGGTGCAGACCATATTGTGGCAGAAAACGTGCTAGAGGAGTTAAAGCTAGAAATGATCCCTAAACCTGGGGCTTCTGAGAATTCTTTTCAGAGCATGGAGGACTTATCAGACTTTCAGTGGGCCTTGAAAGGTGGCCATCACCTGGATAGATGGGAAAAAATAGAGAATGTCGCTCTGGGACTACAAAGGACCTGAGAGATCATAAAGCCCAGCTGCATCATCTACCTGGCTATGAGGACAAAGAGATTTAGAAGCGAATAAAAGAATTCGCACGGTCTCCCAACTGCTTCCTGGCACACCTGGAACAACAATCTGGCTTCTCTTCTTCCCAATAAACTCTCTATCCCATTGTCCACAAAGGCTTTTTTTTCCCCAAACCTTCTCTTCTTTCCTCAGATCTTTTACTTTTATCACCTGTTCCCCTCACCCCCTGCACTGATCTAATCCCTTACTTCACCAGAAATATGCACACGGGATAGGAATTACGTCATGTTCTGACCATAAATGCTATATCATGTATTCCCTTAAGTCCCTTTCCTCTCCCCATCCTTTTGTAATGGGAGGTCTGTCTGTGCCATATGGTTAAGGGCCCTGATCCCTTCCTTCCTTGTGGGGCTTCTGGGAAATTATCTCCATGACTGCTCTTCCTCAGTTTCTATTATGGATCCCTCTTCTCTAGTGCATTTCTAATTGTTGATCTTCTCAGAGCTATATCTGGGCATCTTCTTTCGTGTTCTTATTCCCCACAGGCAAGTTCACCCATAAACACAGCTTCATCACGTCATGCTGATAACTCCTAAGTCCATAGGTCCAATGATTCTTATTACTTTCAGATGTGTGCGTGACCTAGTACCTACCAGGTATCTGTACTTGGATGATCCATAGGCACCTCGAATGAGTCTTAAAAAAATTATCAGCTCCCTCCCAGACCTGCTTCTCCTCCTTCGTTCCCTATTACAGTGAATGACACTACTGTCTGTATTAACAGCTAAAGTCGGAAGCCATCTGAGAATTCTTTCTCACTGTTCCTTCCATTCAACCAGCAGTCCTAGTCCATTCTACTTCCTAAACATTTCTCAATGCCACCACCGTTCCCATTGCCATTAAACGAATTCAGACTTCCATCTCTTCCGTCGAGGATCATAGCTGCAGCCACCCAACAGATCTCTCAGCCTTGTGTTTTTTACCTCCTCTTTATCAGTCAGGGTGAAGTTAGGGAAACAGAAGCCACTGCATTTGTGCCAGATATGAAGGGTATATGTAGAAAGTGGTGCTACATAGCTATTGGTAGAACCGGGAGAGCGAAGGATAAGGATGCTGACATTAAAAATCATGGAAGCTGACACCTAAGGACTCAGCCTGAGGCCAATCAGTTGGTAGCTCACCAGGAAGCTGCTCTGAATCTCACAGTTTCCCTTGGGTGTTACGACAGCTGCTTCAAGAGAAGAATGCCTTTGCCTTGTTTTCTGTCTTCAAAATCTTGCATGACTGGCTCTCATGAACAAACTGTAATATAAAACAACAAGCAGAAGAGTACTCTGGGAAGTGTAGTGGTGGAAAGGGAATTTAGAAGTTGTGATTCTGGGTTGTCAACAGATAGTTCCTCTTACTCTATTCTCTGAAATGCAGTCAGATCTTTCTATAGAAATACGTGATTATATTGCTCTCCTGCTTAAAACTCTTCAATAGCTTCTCATTCCTTTTAGGATGAAAAGAAATGCCTTCATATCTTTTGCAAGACTCTTACATAATCTTGCCCCAGCTTATTTCTCTAACTTATTTCTTAGCTACCTTTGAAATCTCACGGTTTAGTTTTGAATACTGATTGAATGGAAAAAAGACGTTACCGTGTTACAGTGTACAGGAGATCAAGTTTGGACAGAAAGGGACTAAGTTTGAATAACAGCATTTGAAACTAGCCCTGGCTGGTGTGGCTCAGTGGATTGAGTGCCGGCCTGGGAACCAAAGGGTTACCGGTTTGATTCCCGGTCAGGGCACACGCCTGGGTTGTGGGCCAGGTTTCCCGGCTGGGGGCGTGGGAGAGGCAACCAGTTGACGTATCTTGTACATTGATGTTTTTCCTCTCTTCCCCACCTCTTCCCTTTTTTTAAAAAATAAAGTAAATAAATAAAATATTTTTTAAAAAACAAAACAAAGAAATTTGGCTTTCACGTAGTAGGAAATAGGTTCTTGAGTAAAGGGATGACTTTCATGAAAAGAATGACTTCAGTAATTTGGTATTAGTATGAGGTTGCAAAGTAAGGGTAGGAAGTGCAGAGACATGTACCTAGGTTTTTAATACAATAATAATGCTGCAAAGTAAGAGGAAAAATCGACAGTGGTGAACAAGGGAATGAAAGGCAAATGGGAAAACATTTTATAAACATTTCAATGGCAGAATTAACTGGCCTTGGTAGTAGAATATACAGAGGGGAGGGAATAGACAGGTGTTTCTTCTTCTTCTTCTTCTACTTCTTCTTCTTCTTCTTTTTTTTTTTTTTTTTTTGGTTTTGTGTTTCTTTGAGCAAGGATGCTAACATGACTGATTTCGATAAGTCCAAACAGGGGAAGAAAAATGATAGCTACATTAGATTTGAGGGGATACTGGAAACAGATGCAACTATTCAGCTAAATAATGCCTAAAAGGTAACAGTTAATTATGCTAAAATAATCCACTTGGTCTGAATTATCCATACAATTATGCCACTCCACAGCCTCAATTTTCCCACATTAAAACATCCTCAGAACTTAAAATTCCTAATCCCAGCACATCTTGTTAAGCAGAAAACTTTCCCCAGGGCAGCAGAGTTCAAGTTCAGTGCCTTGTCTCTTCTTTTATGGAATGTGTACTCTTGACTACTGGTGCTGTCAAAAGCTAAAGAGAAAGGTACATGCATTTGTGTCACAGGACTTCCTTTTTTGAACGCTCCACCTTTCAGAGAGATACCACAATATCATTTTAAATGGAATCAACAGTTCAAAATAAAAGGTGCAAGTTTATGAAAACGGGATTCCTAATCGACAGAGGTGTTATCTGTTTTTCAAAGTAAGTAAGCACTGATTAAATTTACAGCAACATTAAGATGGGATGTTCCTTAAAAAACTAAAAATAGAATTGCCTTTTGACCCAGCAATTCCACTGCTGGGATTATACCCTAAGAATCCTGAGACACTAATCCAAAAGAACCTATGCACCCCAATGTTCATAGCAGCACAATTTACAGTAGCCAAGTGCTGGAAGCAACCTAAGTGCCCATCAGAAAATGAATGAATCAGAAAGGTGTGGTACATTCACACAATGGAATACTACACAGCAGAAAGAAAGAAGGAGCTTCTACCCTTCATGACAGCATGGATGGAACTGGAGAGCTGTATGCTAAGTGAGAGAATCCAGGCGATGAAAGACAAAGACCATATGATCTCACCTGTAAGTGGAACCTAATCAACAAAACAAAGAAGCAAGCAAAATAAAACCAGAGGCATTGAAATACAGAACAAACTGACAGTAGCCAGAGGAGAGGGGATGGAAATAACAGGGGAAAGAAGGGAAAGGGTGGTCAAAGAGCATGTATAAAGGACCCATGGACAAAGGCGGTTAGGATTGTGGGTGGGACGTGGTGTGGGTGGGGTAGGGGAAAGTGGTGGTGGGAAAATGGAGACAACTGTATTAGAACATTAATTAAAAAGTGATAAGGAAATTAAAGAAAAACGGAAAGATGTTT
Organism: Carollia perspicillata; assembly: GCA_004027735.1. Taxonomy (NCBI): domain Eukaryota; kingdom Metazoa; phylum Chordata; class Mammalia; order Chiroptera; family Phyllostomidae; genus Carollia; species Carollia perspicillata. The sequence continues at coordinate 43,461 of PVKM010005519.1, read as the reverse complement.
TCTTTACGTAAATAGTCATGAAATAGATCACAAACATGATAACAAAGTTCTATCATCCTTGACTCTGTTTACAAGAAAACAAGTCTATATATAAAATATATTATTTTTAAAAAAAGATGGGGTGTTCCGAAGAGATAAAATTCTCTGGAACATTTGTTCATGAGATTGGATTACTTTTATATTTAAAAATAATGGACTCATCCCTTGCACTTCTTCAGGATTTTACATCATTATCATTCAGCATTTCCAAGGGATTTACATTATTTTCTTGGCCCAATAACCCCCAGCGTCCTAGACTCTAGAAGCAGGAAGGAGGCATCTGCCTGAACTTCCTGGAGAAAATAGAGAACGAGAAGGGGAGAGAAAGTCAGTTCTTTCTCACAAATTGTTTCTGTGTGGCTTCTTGGACTCCTCAAAAGGGGTTAAAGCCATGGCGTGCTCAGACCATCAGCAGCTTGTGAGCAGGGCTTCTCCAACCCATGGAGTAGACCTCACTCTCTCTGCGTGGCCTGGGGAGGAGTCAGAGGAGATGCCCTTGTACCACAGTGGTTATATCTTAGTTTAAGTCAGATGTATGCACTAACTTTGAGAGTCAGCTTAAGTTAGGGATTCATATCCATGACACCTTCCTTCTCCCTCGATGACAATGAGGCTACTAATGATTGAAAATACAAAAATCGCTAAGTTGCTCATTATGGAGGATTCAATATTATTACATGATGGTAGTGAAAATGATAGCCTCCTACTTCATATTGTTATTATGATTTCAGTTCCACTATTAAGTTGCCACATGACCCATTTGCATTATTTTTAACCGTACTGAGCTTTAGGTTGCCATGTCATCTATACTCCTTATGGAAAAGTGACTTAGGACTTAGAGCTATGTCATAAATTAAGTAGTATAAGTCCACATGTTCGTACTACTTCTTCACAGAATATAGATGATGAATTCCCCTTATAAACAATATTGCACTTGGGATTGGTGATGCCTGTCCCAACATTGACATTGGCAGAAATGTATATTTTGCATGTCCCTGAAGTACAGTAGAAACTTGGCCAAATTTCTAAAGCCTATTCTTATATAGGCATAGCATCCTTTTAAAGAAACAAATATATACTCTCTTCCATCAATAGTGCAACCATAGACTTGGTTTTTGCAATTCAGCTATAAATTCTCAAATAGTGTGATCGGCCTAATGTCACTTTTGAAAAGAAATGCTTTAAAACACCATGCTAATACCAATGCATAATCAGCATACCATATTTTTGATATATGTTGCTTTGTGAAACTGTTTCCATATTTCCTGCTTTCTTTCAAGAATTTAATACTGAACCTAACATGGCTAGTAGCAACAGGAATGAAGTGTGTAGACGGCAGCATGGCAGAGTGGATTGTGCCTGGTCTGGGCATCAAAAAACCCAGATTCAAGTTCTGGCTCAGCCACATCATAATGTACAGCAGATACTCTCAGTGTCCTGCTCAGGTCTCCTCACTCTTCCTGCCTCAGTGGACAGAGCCCTGACTTCTGTCTACCAGCAGCTGCACCTCTTTGTTTAACAGCATTCTCGTGCTGCTGGAGCTCAGCTAGCTACCAGTGCAGCAAGCTGGTAGTGCTCAGGTGTTCTTGTCTCTGGGAACAAACCTCAAACAGTGAGGATATTAAAAACTCCAGCTCCCTCGCCCTAACTGGGATAGCTCTGAGGCACATGGTCTACATGGACTCTCAGAGTTTCCCCAACAGAATTAACCTCCAGTCTCCCACAGTGCCAGTTGCCTTACAGTGTACTCTGTATTGGCGCTCCACCCTTCCCTGTCTCGTTTCCCACTTCCTCCTGTACTCATCTTGGCTTCGGGGGGCACCCAAAATAACACCTACTTACTGACCTTAGGAAGGTCAGCCAACCACTTGATATCTCATGTAATAAGTGACAGAATTTTACAAGGCTTCCTTGCAGTTATAAAATGCTGTCACTTGAATGTTTTCTTCCTTCTTCTCATCTGGATTTGGAGAGAACTACCTGAAATTTATAACTGGCAATAGTGACTTATTTGTGGTCTTCTTAACACCTTTCCAACATAGAAACTTATTCAGTAGAAATACTCAAGCAATAGTAATAGGAAGTCACATATTACATTCTTTCCCAGCATATAGTTGGTTCCAGTTCTGACTTTCTGCATTGTTCGCAAAATTTGACCCTAACAGAAACAATACATTATTTCAGATATACCTTGCAAAGCCCTTATTAAGCTCTTTTCATAAAACAGGACGAATATATACCCCATATGAATATATACACACACGCTATATACATGTGTATATATATATATATATACACATATATATAGTCTCATCCTTTAATTAATATCATTCTTGCAACATGCCTGTGTATGAAGCTGAGACAAAGCTGAGTAACCTCAATTGCCAAATGAGAAAACCAAACCCTAAAATGGCAAGTGACCATTCAGGAACTGAAGCTTTTTATGTCTGGGATCTGTGCATTTTCTGCCACATTCCATTTCTTCCCGTCAACCAACAGTTCTATTATATACATATTAAAAGTGTCTGCATTCGGTTTGGTGGATTTTCTCTTCAGAATTCCTGTTTTCTGGACTGTGGTGATAAGAAGAACATTAAAAAAATCTGTTTTGTGGGAAAAGCCATGTCCTGCTTGGGAGGTGAACTGAAAATGGATGGCCCCTTACAGATGTCTTTGTAACTTCCTGGGCCATTATATTAAATGTCTTCTATCCACGGTATCTGATACCATTACTATTTAAGCATAGTATGTCTCATATTGGGCAGCATACTCAAAGAAGAATGTCATAAATGGAGAGATTTCAGGCATGCAAAGAAGAATCTTATTTTCCTCCCTTGCCTGCCCTGCTTCCTAAATGTCCCGTCCCTCTGGCTTAACAGTTTAATTCTTGCTAAAATGAAAATCTCCTCGATATGTGACACAGAGGAAGCTGTTTCCACTTAGTTGGATTATGAATGATTTTAGATCTTTTTCTGATAGAGGAAAGGGAAGTATCCACTGATAGATCATCTGAAATGGAAAGGGGGGTGGTAGAAGAACAATGGGAGCCATGATAGAGACAGAGGAGAAGGTGGAACCATGTCATGAATTCACGGTCTGCCTGAGTCCTTGAGAAGGAGTCATGGAATAAATTCACTTAGCCTTGTCATGGGCAAGCCGTTGACTTTTCTTAATCAAAGTTTCTTTTATGTATAAATGATGGGTCGGGACTACATGATCTCCACATTCTTTCCAGTTCTGCAGTTCGATTGCAGATTCCATTGATTGCATACTCCCATGGACGTGGTAACAAAGGGGAATGATAAAAGTCCGCCAGTTTCTGTTTTCCTGACTATTAGCCAGGAAACAAAAGCATGGTAATGAGATTTCGTGTGGGAGCCCGTAACCCAGAAAAGAGTCTTTGAAATGTGAAATGAGGAAAGGCAAAGTAGAGAGCTAGCCATTTGCAATGTTCACGAGCAGCCTTGCGCACATGTGTGTAATGGACCCATCGTGATGTAGTGACGTACAGAGAACTGAAAGGGTGTACCCAGTGTGCCATGCCTGATTTTTCCCCTGGGTCTAAACTGGAAGCTGCCGAAGGGCTGTGCGAGACACCTAGCCAGAAGGTAACACGATGTGGCTCTTCTAGCGCTCGGCCCTCACTCTCCACTTTCTATTGTTCTGTGTTCTAGGCACTATGACCACTGCCTGGGCTTCCACAGACATAGTCCCTGAAACGAAGAACCCAATACTAGGAAATATGAGGGGGACCACTCTGCTAATTATATGATTGTGCAACCACTGTGCTGTGCACCCAAAAGTAATACAAAATAATGTTGAATATCAGCTCGAGTTGAAAACTGAAGTTTTTTAAATGCTAGTAGTGTATTTGAAAGGTTCCGCAAAGGTTGGTAGGGAAGTAGGGACATGATACAAGGAACGGGAGGCAGCAGGTAAAGGGGGCATTATAAAATCAGCGACTGTGGGAAACTGGAGCTTGATCCTGTAAATAATCTCTAAGAGACTATATAAAACACATGCCTCAAATGCATCCCTCCTAAAGGTCAAGGGATCTGGGGAATTATGACACAACTCCCATTAGTCACCGACTGTACACACTACTGTAAGGTGTTATTTCCCTAGCACTTCTGGCTTACACGTGGGCAGGCAAAGTGGACCCTTATGGCGAGAGAAAGCAGAGCCACCGCCCAGCAAACAATGCAGGTTAGCCAACTCTGAAATGTTAAAGGTGGGGGGAATCTGGGTATGGTAGCAAGCACATCACTACACAAGAATTATTTCAACAAGCCTATGAGGTGGATGCTATTTCTATTTCTATTATTCAGATGAGAATACCAAGGATCAGAGATAGTGTCTTAAAAAGGGCACAGCTGAGACTGAAATCAAGTGTCTGTGACTAAACAGACCATTTTTTAATTTTTTTAAGATTTTATTTATTTATCTTTAGAGGGGAAGGGAAGTAGAGAGGGAAAGAAATATCAATGCATAGTTGCCTCTTGTGCGTCCCCTGCTGGGAACTGGCCTGCAACCCAGGCATGTGCCCTGACTGGGAATCAAACTGAGGTCCTTTGGTTCGCAGGCCTGCGCTCAATCCACTGAGCTACGCCAGCCAGGGCCAAGAGTCCATTTGTTAAACACTGTATTTCCACATGGTGCAAAAAGAGGTGGTGGATACGTCAAGCAAGACTTGACCTAAATGCTCCTCCTTCTATGAAGCAGCCTCTCGATTCTGTCACCATTTTTTCCTCTGTGTTGCCATATACCTTTCTTTATAGCTGTGCAGGAACAGCTATCACACTTCATTGTAATAGTTTATATTCATCCTTTTCACTAAATAAGAGTTTTTCTTGAGTTGTACAAAACATCACTCTCTTCCCTTTTGTATTCCCCCCAAGCAAATAATTGACACATAGAAGCCCTTCGATGTTGATAAAATGTCAATGGCTGCATTTTTGGATACAGGCTTAAATTGTCAGTAATTTGCCCATTCAAGGTAGCTAATATTGATGGAGTGCCTACTATGTGTTAAGCAAGAAACAGATACAGAAATGCAAGCATGAAAAGAAGGCACAGTTATATGCATAAGCTTACTTATCTCATTCCCAAATATTTCTTCCCAGGCAACTTGGGTTTTATTACATTTTTGTGGCTCATGGGTGTTGAGAAAAATCGGTCTTTTCTTTTTTTATTTCATTTTACTCATGTGCGATAAACACCAAGAAACATGTAAGTGGTGAAATTTGTTTAATTTGTTTTATACAAACTGGGGCTGTATGTGAATACCTGGTTCTAAGATTCTATATTTTGTAACACTATTTATTTCTGGTGACAAAACGAACCTGCTTCAAATATACACCAAAATCTTATTTACAGTTTGTGGCCAATGTTTCCCTTTAACCGCTGATTTACCTCATCCGGTACAGGCTAGGTGGGCAGTAATTTTCTCCATATTTCCGCTGCACAGCAAGAAGCAGTTAATTTACAGGCACATATTGCTTTAATTTCAGTACTCCAGTCATTTCTCTGTACAGTGTCCAGGTCCTCCTGCCAGGGGCTGTAATTTTAGAAGAAGAGAGCTCTCGAAAATGTGTGGGAGAGACTAGTAGGTGTGCCCGAAATGCTTTCTTTCTCGCTTTCCCATGTGCAGAGCCGCAGGTGGAAGGTTTAAGGGATGATTTCATTTGGAAATGTTGATTTTGGGTGAACTCTGGAGAAAAACTCAGATAGTCTGTGGAGTTCCGTCATCGGAATTAGGAAGGGATCTCACGTGCCTGAGATGATGTTATGAAAAAGAGTATACAGGTCCTGTGTGGAAACACTTCTCATGTGTGGTTCTTTCTTCCTTTTTCTTTTGAAGGAATATCCATTCTCAGTTTGAGTTAGGGTTAAAAGTAAAAAGAGCATGTTTATTCCATGCCAGTCAGAAACTCTAATACAGGCCAGGGGAGAAGCAGAGAGTCAGTGATGATCCTCTCTCTCTAAAAATGATAAACAAAATAAGTGTTTTTTAAAAGAAAAGACATTGTCAAATGAAAATAAGTATATGAAATGCACAGGAAAATGCAGAGTCTACACTTATTCTTAAACCTGTGCTCATTTTCTACATGGCAACATTGAATGTGAATAACATTAATCTATGTCCTCATTAGTACTTGGTGCTAATAAGTACTTTTTTTTAGAACAGTAAGTTTTATTTGATGAACATGTTCATTAAAAATTAGCCCAGGGCAATTTTATTAATCTTTGCCCTATACATGGAAGCAACAAACCTTTTTAAACACTTAATCAATCTGTTAGTAAAAGAGTTCAAATACCTCCTTCTTAGTTCTTCTATATTTAAAGTGGTTGATTTAATTGTATTTGATCATTCCAAGTTTCTTGATAAATGTTGAAATGACTCATGTTCTGGCTTAGGTTAAAGCAGTGTTCCCCAAAGTACATTTCACAGAATACTAATCCTGCAAGTGTTAATTAGTGATGTTCAGGGGAAGGAAAAAACTGTTTCCATGGTCAAATGAATTCTGGAAATGCTTATTAGACAAAGAACAAAGTTGAACAACTTTCTTTTTTTGTAAAGATTTTATTTATTTTTAGAGAAAAAGGGGAAGGGAAAGAGAAAGAGAGGGAGAGAACCATCAATGTGTGGTTGCCTCTCGCATGCCCCTACTGGGTTGGGGCAACGTGACCCACAATCCAGGCATGTGCCCTGACTGCCAATCAAACCGACAGCCCTTTGGTTCCCAGGCTGGTGCTCAATCCATTGAACCACACCAGCCAGGGCTAACAAGTTTCTTATTGTGGGACTTCTTAGAAACTTTAATACTATGAATTCTAAGAAGAAGGATATTTTCAGAGGTTTCAAAATTGTTTTCATCATGGAAAATATTTTCCATTGGTTACCTAAATGTAACAGGTAAACACTAAGGAAAACACTGGGTTCAAGTCCCAACGAGAGTGTGATTCTTAATAACAAGAAGAATATCTGCATAGAGCTTAAAATACCTATTTTTCAGAAACGTGGAAATTTCTGGTGTGTGTATGTTACTGATAATATTCTCAACTTGGAATTTTAAATATCTGACTCTCTGTGGGAGGGAAGGGTGATGTAGCCATGATAAAATGAGAGAGGAAACATAGAGCAATTACAAAGCCTTTTTCCATTTTGATTACCCTTTTTAAAAAAATCTTGTGATGTCTATGCATTTTGTCTCTGTGAGATAAAGTCTATGCGTTCTGATGAGGCACATTTCAAAGGTGACGTGTTTTAAATAATTTCGTCAGGTAGGAAATGCCCAATCCAATTCTTCAGCTTAGTTACCAGGATGACCATAGGTCATCGTATGCCCAGTACAATCCAGCTTTGCACCTGTTATTACTGTGTAATTATTACTAATACCCCCTTTTTTGTCTAAAATATAGTGCCATGTTGAACGATAAGTTATATAGTCACCATCCCAATTACCCATGTGTGGCAGATTATATTTTCCAAAAGGTTTGCATCAGTATCTCCTGTTCACATGCCACTCTCTCTTCAAGAGATGGAGTCTAATTTCTGTCCCTTGGACTCTTAGGAAGGGCCCATGATACACTTGTATCCAATAGAATACAACAAAAATGACACTGCCTGACTTCCCAGCGGAAGACATAAAAAACACTCAGCTGTAGCATCATTCAGTGGAAAACCCACACTGGAGCCTAGTTACCATGTAAGCAGTCTGACTGCCCTAAAGCCACCACGCTGTGAGCAAGGCCAAAGTCGCACAGTGGGGAGATTGTGTGAGAAAACCCTGAGGCTACGTGGAGGAAGAGATGCCCAGAAAGCCCCCCGATGCTGTGGCTCCAGTCATCATTGGACTGCCACTACATGAAGAATCCTGATCCAAAAGTATCCGGCACACACTTCCTGGAATCTTGATCCACACATCCTGAACGATAACACATGTCGCTATTTCAAGCAACTAAGTTTTGCAGTGATTTGTTACATAACAAAACATAAACGGAGCACCGTGGAACTTGGATCAAATAAACTTGGAATGCTAGGGGTTCACCACATTGTTATGAATTTGAAGTTAGGCCTCAAATATTGAATTAATGATCTAAAATTCAAGTATAATCTTGAACTGCATATAAGTGATACATCTAAGCACTTCCTATCCAATTACAAAATTGCAAAATTATATAATTTGGTAAAAAACAAAGTACCAATGGACAAACTTATTGCCTTTCAGCTGTAATTTTACCTTTTAATTGTTTTGTTAAAAAAGTAGAGAATGTAGTCTATAAAACATGTGTGTCTAACTTAAAGAGTTATAATAAAATGAATATCTGTGTATTCATTTGCCACTCAACTGCAAAAATTGAACATAGCTAGATCCTTGAAGTTACTCCCCAAATTTATCTTTCTGAATTGCCTACTTTACCTCCTTCCCAAAAGTGTCCACTATACCAAAATTTGAATTTTTCATTCCTTTATTTCTCTGGCTAGTTTTATAGCTCACACATTTTTACTGAAACAATATATTTATTTTCCCAGGCTTTAATATGAAGAAACAGTATGAATTTTTTGCCACTTGCTCATTCTGTGAACATACATGTGTTTGAGATGTATCCATGTTAATGTATGTAGCTGAAGTCCTCTTCTTCCTCTGCCACACTGGTCTTATTCCAATTAATCATCTTTATGGGAAATAAATGCTGCATGCTCACTTGACTGAGAAGTTTCCACGGAGTAAAATAAATTAAAAGTGTAGCAGAAAACATCTAGAACTGATTTAAAAGCATTTATGATAGGTAAGGAAAGTCCATATCTCAATTCTGAATCTCAAGGCAAAATACTTTGTTCTATGAGACAAGTTCATGTTGTGTCTGGATGAGAAAGTAGCCTAATATTTGCATCAACCTAACCTAGCAAAAACAAAAATTCCTTAATATACTGTCATTGTCTCTTCACTATGATCATCATAGTGTCCTAGGCTGCCTCCATGCCACACACTCTACTTCTTTCTCTTTGGTTCAATGTTATTTGGGTGCCATGTGACTGATTCTGGCAAGTAGAAAGTGGGAAGACATGATGTGCCCCTCTCCAAGGCCTTACCATACACACCTCTTAATGGCAATCCTCAGAGATAGCTATAATGTAAGATGAAAAGAATCTAGAGCCCAGAGTTGCCCTAGAAAAAGATCTTCCAAGGAGAGGCCATTGTACAACTGATGGTGGACTATGAAATAACAGAAATGAGCCATTTTCTAGCAAGACACTTCAATTTAAAAGTTGTTCGTTACAAGAGCACAACCTCACCTATTATGATCATTACCATCATCAATAAATCTTATAGAATACAGCGTCAGGAACTGGAGGACACAAACTGAAGTTTGTTTTCTTCTGTCTTTTTAATTGTATTTTCACAGAAGACCTGCAGTTTTTGTGAGGTTAGCAGAGAGTATGAGATCAAACTCTATAAAAGAAGAAGAAATCACATGGGTGAAGCCCTTACTATTTGCCTGGTAATGTTCCAAATAACTTGCAAGCAATATTTACTGGTTTTCTCATAGCAACCCTATGGAAATGCTATTTAATCATCACCGTCTACCTATGAGGATCTCAAGGTCTCGATATAAAAAGGAACTCAATCAGGATTCTAGAGCAAGTGAATTTCAGAGTCATAACTCAAACTCAGGTCCTTATTTCTCCAAATGTTATGCTATGAACAATAGTGCTTAACTCAATGTCAGCTTAATAGAAAATAATTCTAACTGGCGGCAGCGGTTGAAAAGATTTCATTGTTTCCTTGGCGTGTTTTCCACATTTTTATTATCTTACTCTGCCAGAGAGTGGGCAATGTACAAGATACGAAGTACCCTCACTATGGCGATTTGCCTGTGGATGCCTAGTCATTGTCACTACCAGGAAAGCAAGCTCTAAAGAGAGAAGAGAAAGAATAGTCTGAGAATAAGCTCTGGGATGTAGTTAAACAGCTCTTGGAATCATTCAGAGCCTCTAGCAACCCAAAGATATATGGAGTTGCTTGTGTCTGTGTAGAATTTGAAAATCCGTACCATTTTACAGGTGAGGATTTGAAATGATGAAAATAAGTGTGGGGATACTGTGGCTGTTTAGATATTTCAAGTTCCGTGTAGAACTTTACATGTGATTATCACTTAATAGAATTTACAGTTGACATACTTTTTAGACATTGATGGATATCAAAAGAGGAAGCAGTCCAGATAATTATCCTCAGATTCTGAAACTCCTCATCTGTACCTCAAAACATATTAAGGATTTCCCTTTTTAGTTAAGAAGCAAACTACATTTATGATGTCTTCTGAGTGTGGAAATTTTTGCTTACAAAAATTACTTTTTGTGAATTAAAGGAAGACAGAACTATATAATCCATATGGAAAATAAGGAGCCGTTTAGGATAATATAATACAGTAAAAAGAAGCAGCATAAAATAAGAGACCTGAAATAGAATGGAAAAAAAGCAAGAAAAAGCAGAAATAAGGCAGAGGAGAAAAATTACATCTACAATGGGAGGAAAGCATATTGGAAGAATATCTTTAAGTAGGAGTATGCTCAACTATTTATAGTTTTCATGAAGAAATATTGTGGTTAATGGATTAAGAACCTTCTACATTAAAGTGGGCTTAAGGAAAGACAGTCAATCTGTAAATGTTTTTACTTACTAGAGGGAAAGAGAATGATTAATAATTCAAAACAGATAATTGTAAAGCATTCATTTTGTGCTTCTCCTTGATGCATTTAGATGCCACTGCCTCTTATACATACCCACACAAACACATGCATTTTGTGCTCCTTCTCAATTCTTACCCACTGTGAATGAATGGGTGTGCATGGAAGAGTTCACCCCCATTCACATCCTATATCAATACAGATAAACCACTTGAGAAGGATGGAATTAATATGGCTGCCACATAATCTTCGGTAAGCTATAAAGGTTTTCTTTTTGAAAAGCAGATGAGATAATATGCCTGTGGTATCAGGATGATGTTTCCTGTCAGCAAAGGGAGAGGTAGAGAAGAGATAAAAGAGGAAGTTCCTTTAATCTGAATTCCTTTGGGACTGGAAACTCACAAGTACAGTTGTGGAAGGTCTTGTGCTGCTGCAGTAGCAATGAAGTTTATTTCCATCCTCTCGGAATAACTATAGGAAGGCCACCTGCAAGCATGAGTGAAATGAGAGGGAATGAGGGTCAGAAAGCCCCAGAGAATATCTCCTCTGATAGTCTGGCTTTACTACCATTTATTGTATTTGTCCTTATTCTCAACACCATCTTCCCATCCTTCTTACCCACCTTACTACACAAGTACAAGAGTTACTACCATAGCTGACTTAGAAAAATGAACGGTGTGCTTACGAGCACCAATTGAGATTAATTCCAAAATTTGCCTATGGGTTTATGTCAACTGTCTGGCTCAGGTTGAAGCACATAGTTGGCACACAAGGTACTAGTTTTCTCCCTTTCTTATCACCCCTGCTCTAATCTCCAGTTTCCCAGTTTCCTTTATTTGGTGTTGGTATGTGGGAGGAGGTTGACCAGATGTCTGTATTGTGTTTTATCTCCACAAAGCAGGCTACAAACCCCAAAAGTCTGAGAACCACAATTCCATGAGACGTGCAATAACTTATCACAACCAAGATTAGTTGTTTGGGCCTGTTCTTCCTCTTACCATTTGAAAGAATGAGAGGGAATAATTCTTTCCTTATTCATAACTCATTTCTAGTAAAAAGAGTTTGCTGTTGAGATATTTTATCTCATAAAGTTGTTGCCTTGCATTTTTCTAGAAATAAATTGGCATTAATAGTAACAAAAACAAAAAACAAAGGCTTTCATGTATTGAGGAAATTATAGTCACAGTCTAGTAACAAGTAATTTTTCAAATATAATCTCAGTTTATACTTACAACTTTCAAAGGGGTTATTATTATCCCTAACATGACTTTCAGATTATAATGAAATAAACTGAATAAGAACATTGCTACATTGTCAGAAAAAATGCTTACTGCATTCTCAAGCTTTACTAGAACTTCAATTAATCTTTACTGAGAAGCAAGTTCAAGATTGCAGCGTTGCTTTAATAAGCATAAGCTAACCATAATAAGGCTGAGGTGAAGAATGTAGATGACTCACTTTACAATCACCTCCCTTTGCCTGCCTCTAGCTAACACTATCAAGCATTTCCTTATGTTACCATTTAAACTCATCCAAATAAATTAATTGATGGAAAGATATTGGAGATTATGTAATTACTTCCTCTGGCTCTGGTGGTTTAGCCATCTGACTTCCAGGCAACAAGATGAGATCTAAATTAAATGCAAATAATTGTTCACAGTTAGGAAATGAAATGACTGGAGAACCCCATGGTATTTTAAACAAGCTGATGTACTTGCTATCAATCAACATTTGAGGCTTTCGAGCATGTACTTGGCTTGAGTCCCAATGATGACACTGCGCATAGCTACAAGTTTCCCTCTCACATCAGAGACAATAATTCCCATGGATACATCATTCCGTATGAAGTGAACTTTTGCAGGTGCGTGTACATAAAAATGTGTTATTAGTTCAAGTTTGTGAGGGGCAGGTGGTGGTTGATCTCAGGACATGCAGTGAGTTGTAATATACAAGTTTACCAAGAAAATTGTTTAAGCTCCTTAGCCTGGACTTTTAGGGGACTGATCAAGAGTTTTCTCAAGGGAAAATCTGTCTAGCCTTCTCTCAAAGCCGTGACGTTTGTGGTTTTTGTGCTGTTTTGCTTTTGTACCCAGGCAAAGCAACTATTCACCTCTGAAATGTTTCTCAGAATTCTTGTTCAAGACCTGGATTCCACGAGATCTATCCAGACCTATTGTGACCACATACAACCAGTAAAAAGACTTCATTGCCTTTAAACATGCTAAAAAAAATAAACGTTTTCAAAAAGACGAGGGCAGCATGATGCAGGGGAAAGCATAAGTCTGAAAGAAGAGAATGTTTCCAACGAAAATGACCTTAATAGGCTAAAAGCTCAGATGAGTACATAGGCATTTATAAACATTATTAGTATTCATTTAGCATAGGTAGCAGAAAGCAACACGAATTGGGAAATAACTTAGATGTGATTATTGAAGGGATAGAGGGAAGCAAAACGTCAGCTTCCTGAGCACAGATCTCAGGGTTAACAGAGGGCACAGCTGGAACATCCTCCTTTCCTGATGAGCAACTTTGTCATCAAGGACGCAGAGTGCCTGCCAGGTCTACATGCGTGTCATGTCAAACAACAGAAGGGCTCCAGCATGATGTTGTCAACCTATTCTATGTATCAGGTTAAGAAACATTTAAAAAGTAATCATTTGAGATCATTTGTGGGGGATGTAGGAGGGGGCAGTTCTTTTAAATGAAAAGATAGTACTTTTCAGAAGTTGTTAAAGAAATCCAAAACCGCCACATTTATCTACAGGTAGCGAAGGTAGGAGGACGTAGAGAGGGATAAAGCAGGGAATATGTGAAATACATATCTGTAAATGTAATTGCACAGTTTCAAAGAAATCCTCCTGTTTCTTAATGTTAGTGACCTGTTTTTCTCTTTCCTAATAAACAATCATCTATCCTTGAAGGGTTGCAAAGGAGGAGAAAGGGGAAAATGGATCAGTTTGCATGTGTACGGTCTGAAAAAAATGATGAAACACACTTTTGGAAAGTAGCTGGATTTTCATTTTGACTAGTGATGACGTGACAAATAAATCTGTGTTCTTACCAGTCAAATAAGAATGAGGCCGGTCAGAGTTAGAATGATCTTTCTGAAAAGCAGATCGAATGATGTTCCTCTCTGAAGTAAAACTGGCTAATGTCTCAACTGTTTAACAATGGACTCCAAAACTTGATTCTCAGTTCCATGTCTCTTTCCCCACATTTTGCCACATTTCACTCCCCAACCTCTACACAAATTCACTGTAGGTTTGCGCTTCATAGAAACTCAGTCTTTTCTCAGCACGCTGTGCTGTCCTATTGCTTCTAAGCTTTGCAGACAGACACTCTTCCAGTGATTTAGAACTCTCCTCTCCCCTCATCCATTTTTAATATGAAAGCTTCTACTACTCTTTAAAGCTTTGCCAAAACTTTCTCATACAATGTTATTCATTCCTGCTAGAGCAGCTTGTATATACAGGGATAGGCAAAAGTAGGTTTAAAGTTGTGAGTATGCAAAAAACATAATTTATTCTTGTATGATTATTTACTAATGATTGTATCATTGTCCATGCAAACAATTATAAACCTACTTGTTCCCCACCCTTGTACCTCTGTAACAATACTTATCACATATGTGTTAATTGTTTATATTCATTCCTGCACTTGACAGTGGACCTTGTGTTCCTCAAGGACAAAGACTGTGTCGTATTCATCTTTGTGTGCCCAAGGCCCAGTAAGTTCCAGAGAATGTAATGGACTACAGTAGTTAAGAGCAAAGACACTGGAGTCAGAGGGTTGGTTTCAAATCCCTTCTCTTCTACTCACTAATTGCGTGACCATCACCAGGTCCCTTTGAATTTCGACTTTGTCATCTACAACGATAATCATAATATTCACTTAAATATTATGAATATCATAATATTTATCAGATAGAATTAGATGAAATTGTATGTAAAATGCTTAGCACTTTGCTAAGCACATAGCAGATTAGTAAGTTGTAGCTATTTTTCTTACTACAATAAATATTTGAGGAAAGAAAGTTGAGCTGTTGTATCTTCCTCAGGATGAAGAGACACAAAAATGAAAGAGTTATAAAAAGAAAGTTAATGTTCTAGGCTTACCTCTATTGAAGTGAGAATATTGGTTTTAATCAAAAAGAAATTATAAAGCAAAGTATGTGAGATAGAGCCCAGAAATTTAAAATATGCAGGATAAAAAAGGCAAATAATGTTCATTACTCATTAGATGAGTTTAAAATGCCTTTCTTTGCATTATAAAAGTATATTAAAAGAGAATAAGAAGGAAAAGAAAAATAATTATTTACTAACAAATATCTTGTCCCAAACACTTTCACACACATCATCTCAGTTAATCCTCTCTGAAAGGGGACAGTATCTCCATTCTACAGTTGGGGAAACAGGTTTAAAAAGTTATTTCTTCAAGTAGCTTCCTTCGGGTTGTCAGAGAGAACCTCAGCCCACATCTGTGAGCCATGTTCATTCATTCATTCATAGAAACAAGTGTTTATTAAGTAGTGCCTATGCTTCATACTCCTATGCTGTGCTCTAGTTCTTGGGAAGTGAGTGGTGGCCAAAACACAAGTCCCCTGTCCCCAGGGTGCTTACACTTTAGTGGTAGAAGCTTAAAATGAATTTATAAACACAAATAACATTAATACAATAGACAGTGATGACAAAGCTGCAACTACCTTGGACTGGATGGTCTGGGAAGGCCTCCCAAAGAGGTGGCACTTGAGCCGAGACCTGAATGATAAGAAGGCACCAAGAACATTCCAAGAAAACTGATAAACACTAAGATTCTGAGGCAGAAATAAATTTGTTTAGTTAGAATATCAGACAGGAAAAGCTGGCAAGAACCCACGATCTTCCATTATGTTGCACCAATAAGAAACAAAAAATAAAGATGGTCTGGAAACCTAGAAAACAGCTAGTGTTGCATGGAGAAATATAAGTAGAAGCCATGAAGGAAGATGTCACTAAAACAGAGTCACCTCCATGTTGTGCCCCTTAACCTTGAAGATGCAGAAATTGCATTATATAAAGCCTCTTACGTACGGGCATACCTCATATAAATTGGGGGTCCAGTTCTGGACCACCATAATAAAGCAAGTGTTACAATAAAGCAAGTCATAATTTTTTTGATGGTAGAGGGTCTTGCCTTCACTTTGTAAAAAAAAAAAACACAATACCTGTGAAGTGCAATAAAGCAAAGTTCAATAAAACAAGTGTGCCTCTACAATATTTGTTGAGACTTGCCCACAATGGCACTACATTAAAGCTGGAGTCTATATACTAAAATACCAATTTATTAGATTGCAGTGTGAAGTATCACTGCCCGGGTTTCCTCCAGTGGACACTTGACTGCAGTCATAGAGCAGATGCATTTTCTCCCTATTGTCATATTACATGGAAAGCAAGTTACTATTATAAGGCTCCTTTGTAAGAAATCCAAGCAAGGAGAGAAGACGTGATTCAAAGATTTCTTGTATCAGTCTCAGATGGTCCATAGCAGGAATATATCTGCCAGATGGGCAAAAGTGTGTGCTTGCTGGGACATTCTCTCTGTTGTTCAACATTTGGAAAAGCTTGAATAGTACTGGATTCACAAGCAATCCTTTTTCTCCTTGCTGTCTCTGTGCCCATCTAGCATATCCTGAAGCTCAAAGACAATCTCAATGATTGAAGAGAAAATGAATTAATGAATGACTTCTGATTGATACCCTCTTTTCTTCACACTTCTTTCCTTTGAAACAATCTTTTTTTCTGATCTAGAGAATGTATTCTCTGCCTTATAATGACTTTGCATTTCTCTGTTCTAATCCCGTGTGTGTGTGCATATGATGTTTAAGCTGAATTCTGAGCTAAGAAATTCACACTTGAGAGCAAAACAGAATAGAAAATCTAGTAGGAATTATGGCTCAGGAAAATTACTATGCAAAATAAAGGAAAGAGCATTCAGTTAAAGGGAGAATAACATGCCTCTCAGAAGCCCTCTGGTTTATTTATATATATTTTTAATCTTTACCAACTGATCGCTTTACATAGATTGTGCTTCAGTTCCTATCAATTTCTCAAAATAACAGTGGTCTTGGGATGATCTTGGGCTATCAAGGATCAGAGGATGATCTTTGTGAAGACTTACTTATTACTTCCTCGAGTCAACTTTCAAATATACTAAGGTCTGCAGTTAACTGGAAGGAAATTTAAGCCACTGTCCAATGTAAAAAGACCACATAAGTAACCATACTTTACAGAAGACTGTTGTGTGGATTCCCCCACCATATAGTAACCAACTGCATGATGATAAAATATTTCAGGGCCCACTGAAGTTCCCCCACCCCAAACCCTCAAGTCCACTGTAAGGATCTACGCTTTCAACTCACATCTGGAGGTAGGACACTTCAGAGAGTATGATGCCTTTTGATGTCATACTGGGGTCTTGGAAACACAACTGTATTAGAAATGAAGCCATGTTGTTCAGGCATTTTCATTCCTAAGCTCTCTGTTTCTTAATGGTCACTCCAGTTACTGATTTTCTTCCTAAAGACTCATCAGGGGTTACTCATACACAACAGGGAAATTATTTAGGGCTTTTTATTTGATCCTTTCATTCAAAATATGTATTTAAAAGATAGCAGACATATACAGTACAAGAGTTAAAAATTCCCTGAGTGAGATAAACTTGTGTTTAATATGATGTGCTTATCTTCTGTAAGATTCCTCAGAGCACATTAGACTCCTACAAGGATATAGCCAACATATTGATTATTTAATCCCTGGAGTTGAAATGTTGATTCTGTCGTGAGTTGAAGATCCTAATCTATTGACGGCCTATTTCCATGTCTCTCTAATATCCAATGAAGATTTCATGTGGGTTAAAGATTTACATGTTGTTTCTGCCATTCTTTTTTACCAGTTTCTGTTCATTTTAAAGAATTTGAATTTCCTCATTATAGCCTTCAATCATATTTTCATCTTTTGACTTTATTCTTTATTAAAATAAAATGTAACCATACCTTCTCTTCTAGCCATATTCTTATACATGTGTTTTGCATTTATAAGAAAGAACAAACAACATGCACAAAATCACAAAGATGTATGTACATTAAATGTAATCCTTACAGATATCTTCCTTAAAGTCCTTTTGTACATCTTGAGAAAAGAGGCAAAAAAAAAATTCAAGCAGCTATGGAAATCTGTTAAGAAAAATGAAGCTAATATATACCAGTAGGGACATTTATTGTATTTACATGCCCAAACATTTGGCTGTTTTTAATCTGCCTTCGAATTGAATGACAAATTTACTCCAAAGACCACAGAATAATTATTATGGGGAATGTTTTCAATGGATATGTGTCAAAATGAAAAAGGGTTCTTGAAGGAGAGTTTAACTCTTGAACAAATATTGAGAATCTTTTAAATAATCTAAGGAGAAAGAAAAGTCATCCCTGAACATCATTGTGTTGGGAAAAATTCTTTTCAGTTGCATCATTGTGTGATACTTCAATGGCTCTGGGAGAAAAGCAAAACATAATAATTAAAGAAAAAGAAAGGCAAATTAAAGAATTCCAGTAATATTAGGATGGAAATGGGTACCTTGACTGAATTCTAAATAAATGATTTTATAGTGGACCCATCTGTCTGTTTTGCAAAACAACCTTATAACCTGGCACAAATTTTTGCATGAGGAAGGAAGTAAGGAATTGGAATTTCTATGAGCAGTAAACACTCTTTGTTCTCATTTGCCTTGAATTATAACTGATCATGATGGTTTGAACAGTCTCGGTGAATAATTTTCCCAATCTAGGGTGCCAGATAGCAAAGGACAGTGCTTGCAATTCATCCATTCATTTGCTTCTTTTTTTGCCTCTTTTGTACACCAAAGTCAATAGCCTGCTGTTGGTTATCCCAATGAATTGAGAATCTCAAATTCAATCACAATTACAGGTAGTTTATGTAACCTTTCAGATTATAAGAAACATTTTCTTGATGCAAATATGTTTTGGTTTATAGGATTTTCTTCTGTGCTCTCCCAGTGCCCACCCCTATCATTTAGTCAGTCATAATCATAGAGTGCCTGTGTGGCAGTGTGCTGTCTTTTGTAAAATTCCTCAGGGTACATGCACCTTGTTGTATGCTAGGCACCAGGACCTCAAAGGTGAGAAAATAGAGGTTTGCCACCACCATGGAGCTACCTGTGTAGTGAGAAAGTCAGACATGCAAACATAATTATAGCAAAGTATTAACTAGTAGTAAAATAAGGTTAGAAATCCGGTCCTGTGAGTACACGGAAGAGTTCCAAAGGAAGGTCTAAAAGAGAGATGATGTGCTAAATTTGTTTTTGGTCTGTGATAGAACATTAACCATCACAGCTGCAACTTGTTGAGTGCTTAATACATTTCAGACACAGTGCTAAGCATCTACTATGATTTATTTTGTTTAATCTTTTAGTGACCCAGGATATTGATACGATCATCTTCTTCATTTACATATGAGACCACATGAACATGGAGAATATAGGTAAGGTTCTCACTATCACACAACCCATCAGCGAAGCCAAAGCTTGGGTCAAAAATGTGCCCATTGTCAAAATGTGTTACTTTCTTAATTTTTAATAACTTTTTGTTTTTAGATCATTTTACTCTTAAAGAAATATCAAAAGAACAGTACAAAAATTTCCATATAATCTTATCTTGGACCCTCCATTGTTAATATTTTATCCTATTTGCTTTATTATTCTCTGCCCCATCTCAATAGATAGATAAATAGATAGATGTACTTAAAAACCTCCTCTGTGTCAACGGATAGTAAGTTTCTGGCATGATGCTCCAGTATCTCTGCTATAGACAATATTTGTGACCCCTCTCCCAAGTTCATATGTTAAATATTAAACTTGATGTGATGGTATTAGGAGGGGAGGCCTTTGAAAGTTGATTAGGTCATGAGGGTGGAGCCCTCATGAATGGGATTAGTGCCTTTATGAAAGAGACCCCAGAGAGCTCCATGGATTCTACTGTCCACTGAGGACACAGCAAGAAGGTGGTTATTTATGAACCAGGAAGCTGGCTCTCGGCAGACACTAAATTGACTGGTGCCTTAATCTTGAACTTCCCAACCTCCAGAACTGTGAGAAATCAATGTCTGTTGTTAAAGCCATCCAGTTTATGGTATTTTTATTTTAGTAGCCCAAACTGACTAAGACGATTTCTAAATATTTCAGGTTTATTTCCAAACTGACAAGGATAGCTCCTCCGCTGTCAAGTTACTATTTTTTCCTTTACGATTAATAAGTAGTTTGTGGGAAGATATAAATATCATGTTCCTTAACAAATACTCACCCACTAGTATTAGCATGATGGTTCTTGCCTGAATTAATTATTAGTATTGTGGTTGCCAAATAGTATTTTTATAATTTCTATCATTTTGTCTACATTCATTAGTTGGCATTCCATTATAATGAAGAGCTTTCCCTTCTCCCCTATTTGTTTTTATACTTATATTTGTATGGGATCATGAATTTATGTTTTAACAGTGAGTTATAATTGTTACTATAATAAATTACTTTGCTGCTCCAATTGTCCCAGATTTGGCCAAAGATATCCCCTGCAAGCTTGTTTCTGTATGAACAATGCCTCTATCATTCTTTGAGCATCTCTTTACTTTCTGGTGCCACAAAATATTCCAAGTTCACTTCATACTTTTCCCGCCCAGCCATAGAATCAACCATTTTTCGAAGTAGGTTCTTAGTCTTAACTTTTCTTTCTGCATATCTTTTTTTATGCATATCTATATTATGCTAAGTGAAATAAGCCAGTCAGAGAAAGACAAACACCCCATGATTTCACTCATGTGTGGAATTGAATGAACAAACTGAGCTAACAAGCAAAACAGGGACAGACTCATAGACGGAGAGCACATGACAGCTAGTGGGGATGCTTAGGGGTGGAGGGATTGAGCAAGAAGGAAAAAGGACTCATGGACATGGACTACAGGGTGGTGATTGCTGGCAGGAGGGGTGTATAAGGGGACTAAATGGTAATAGGAAAAATACAATAAAGATTAAATAAAAAATAAATATGAGTAATACAGGTATTATGATATTCAGACATATCTATCAGCCATTTTTACAACAACTACAATGATAAGAAATACTCACTAAGCTAACTTGAAGTCATTGTATACATTTCTAAATTGACTTCTTAATCCTTCCAAAAAAGATGACCTGAGTCCTAGGGAAGACAAAAGAAAAGATGAAGAAAAACAAAAGAAAGGGAAAAAATCTAGGAAACTAATAGAAACATTTTTTTAGTACCTTCTCTATCAGTCACCAGGATAAGTACTTTCAGAGGTAACTTATTATATCTCTGCAATAATTTCCCTGGTTGGAGATTATGATTTTCACTTAACAGATAAGAAAACAGAGGTTCAGAATTTCGGTGACTTGTACGAACCAACACAGTAAGAGAGAGAACTAGAAATTGAACCTATCTAGATCATATTTTAAAACTATCTTTCTCTACCCAATGATGCTCCCATACAATTTTCATGCTAATTCCTATCCTAAATTTTAGTTTTGTAATTGGCTACCCCTCTACAACTTACATAGTAGCTCTTGATTTACTCATTTCCGAAATACCAGAATACCTTATGCTCTGACAGATGATACAGACTTTCCTTAGCTCTAAGGACAACCTGTTACAACAAACATCTTTTCTTGAATTAGGATTCATCACCTGCTTTTTTAGGTTAGCTTTATTTTCTGAACTGTGAACCACTTGACATATAACAGACAGCCTTTATTCAGCAGGTTGTTATTACTGTCTCTTTTAATAAACACTATTCTTGGCGTCTCCATTTTTTAAAGGCTATAAAATTTGGAGGGGGGAGGTATGCAGTTCACTCATCAGTAGACAATTTTAGAGAATAGGGAATTTTTTTGTTTCTAACAGGACAGAACTAAAATGTCTGATTATATAGCAAAGCAAGGTGATGGTTATGGTGTTTATTCTGTGTGTGAATTGATTACAGATCAAAACCTAGATGCATCTGTGGATATGTCCTAGCAAGATTTTAAAAAGTCAGGATTCAGGCAGAGTTCTGTGAAGCCTTTGTTAAAATAATGAATAAATAATTCCTCATAGAGCATCTAGGAACAGAGAATAGCTAACCTTTGAACATTTTAAAAACTGCGTTCGCACACATTTACATCTCAAAATAACCCTGTGAAGGCAAGTGGGTGCATCACCTCATTCTTATTTTATAGGCGAGGAGTATTGAAGTTCAGAGAGACGAAGTGACTTACCTAAGATCTCACAGCTAATAAACTGGCAGTTGATACTCAAATCCTGCTTAGTAGTCTTTACACCACACAGTGATTAAAATGCTACAAATTATATTTTTACTAGAATCTCTCTGGGTTTAATCAAATCAGTGTGAGCAGATGACAAAGTAAATGAAATCCAGTCCCACTTTATTTCATAAAGCCTCTTAATAAAAGTTGGAAGAAGCAATATTTATTACATCATTTTAGTAGAAATCATGTTTTGTTTTCAAGTAGACCACCATATAATGTATGAAATGTATTTTGGCCAGATGAATAGCACTATACCACAGAAGTTATTTTTTCTTTGATGTTATGTAGACAACTGTTACACTGTAGTAATCAAGTAATCGGTTCTCTCATGTGCATAGGGATAAATATAAACCCATTAGTAAGTAAACCCATTAGAGAAGTGATGGAGTATCATGGAATTGGAGTTTGCCTACACACACCACTACCACACGACACTTAGGTTACTAATCAGCACTTATGACCCAAGGGGTTTATATGAGAATCACTTTGCCATGTTATGGAAAATTTTATGCAGATATAATTGTCATTATATGCAGAACTAAAGACCAAATTCTTAAACTAAATGTAATAGTCATTATCATGTATTGAATAGCTTATATATGTCACCTAGAATGCAAGATACTTTATTGCCATTTATCATTCATTATTTAACCTACTCCGGTGGATATGTTTATTACTCTTTTTAAAGCATATCTTTATTTTTAATTTTATTTATTTATCTTTAGAGGGGAAGGGTTAGGGAGAGAAATATCAATGTATGGTTGCCTCTTGTGTGTCCCCTGCTGGGAACTGGCCTGCAACCCAGGCATGTGCCCTGACTGGGAATCGAACCACGATCCTTTGCTTCACAGGCCCTCACTCAATCCACTGAGCTACACCAGCCAGGGCTATTACTCTTTTTAAATAACAATACTGAGGCTCACACCACAGACCTGAAGATCAGGGAAGCCAGCATTAGAATCTCACTGTGTTGAATGCGGAAGTCCATTCCCTCGACAACTTGGCCATATCACACCATCAGAATGTTGTCAGTATTATGGTACATATGAGTCCCCTATTGACTCCCCATTTTTCTTCACCTAGGAAGTTAGTGAATTACCTCCAACCAGGAGTGCTTGGGTCTCTCTTTCAATTATCTTTCATTTTTATGTGTTACCGTTTTCCCTCCCTTCCATCTTCTGAAGCTTTCTTCTGCATGGGGCAAAGACTTCAATAATCTTTTTCCAGTAACCCAGTCTTCAGGTATTCCTTTTCCAGTTATTTGGACTTTGCTGCCAAATCCCTCTCTCCTGCTCCTCCTGCACACAGGCTTTCTGTCCCGTAGTTTCTCCTGATAGTTTATATTCATCTTCTGGTCACTGTTGTTGTAGCTCCTGGGTACACTGTCCTCTATTTCTGTCTCGTGCTTGGTGCATTATCTGGTTTTGACGTCATGCTCCATGTGATTGTCCTGCAACATTTATACCCATGAAAATTTGCCTTCTCTTCTAAGGCCCAATTCTTAGAACCTATCCATAATTAATCTCCTAGAAAGTTAAGGACTTGCTTATTTTCATCTACTCCTTCTCTTTCATTTGAGGAACAATACAATGGCCACCAGGCACCCTGCCCACAGGAGGACGATTTCCTTTGAACAGGAGTTCTTACACTTTAGCCTGCATAAGAATCACTGGGAGATTGGTTGAAACACAAAAAGTTGAGTCCCACCCCCAGAGTTTCTGATTTAATGGGTCATGGGGGAGGGATATAACGTGTCTGGACACTTTGTTTTTCTAACACATTCCCAAGTAATGTTTGTACTACAGTCCAGAAGCCACACTTTGAAAATCACTGCCTTAAACTGAGAGGAAAAACGAAAGAGAATCTACCAGATTCCCATCTCATAGTACTCTTGTTGACAATATAGTCATTTCACAATTTTTTAAATCACCTATAATATCTCAGCATATGTATAGGTAGTGTGTGTAAAAAAATAAAGAAGAGCCCTGGCCGGTGTAGCTCAGTGGATTGAGCACGGGCCCGCGAACCAGAGGATCGCGGTTCGATTCCCAGTCAGGGCGCATGCCTGGGTTGCAGGCCAGGTCCCAGCAGGGGACGCACGAGAGGCAACCATACACTGGTATTTCTCTCCCTCTCTCCTTCCCTTCCCCTCTAAAGATAAATGAATAAAATCTTTAAAAAAAGAAAGAAAGAAAGAAGGCTTTATCCATGATTTCAAGGAATTTACAACTTGATAGGAGTCACATATGCCAATGAACAAATGCAACAGAATATGATTAGGCCTGTGGTAATGGTAAAAAACAAGATACAGTGAGAGAACAGAGATGCACTCCTTAGAGAGCACATCCGGCTTCATTAAGCGGAGGTAACAGAACCTTTGGAAGAGGTATAGGAGGCACATTCTAGGCAGATAGAAATATGTTCAAAGCCACAGAAATATGATGTTTAGGGAGTTAGAAGGAATTGGTATGGTTTACATTTTGAATAAGGTGGAGATATTAAAAGAGATACCAGAGAGATAGGATTAAACAAATGGTGAAATTGAGACTTACGTGTGATCCAACATGCCCTTTTTTAGGGGTTGGGAGAGTAATGTGAGTGTTTCTATCAGGCAAGAACATTATTAGACTTGAGCTTTAGAGGTATTACTATAGACAATGATTGGGAGGAGGGCAGAATGTGGTAACAAACAGGAGGCATGGAGACCCTTGAACCAAAAGAGCAATACCCTTACAATGGGATACAAAAGATTCTGGTACTAGAGAAATTTCCATATTGTAATGATTTTCTTATATATCTGTCTTACACTGAAAAATCCTTGGTCATCTTTGTATCGCCAGTGCCTATGGTATTGCCTGGCTTCAGTAAGGGCTCAAGAAATGTTGTCTGAGTAAATAAATAAATTAATGAAAACCAGTATATAATTTATTTTCTTTTGGTTCTCAGTCCCATCCTCTATAAAATGGGGAGGTAAGGATCTATTTCATTATCTCCAAAATGTGACAAATAAATAGATGAATATCAATACAGTGATATGTACATATTAGGAAGCAAGTGGAAATGGGTGGCATTCTGGTGATTGGATGTATCACACAATTGATATCCAGTCGAAACTTCATTTATTTATCTCCATTTGCTCCATTTGAAATGATCTCCAAATTGCTTTGATAAAGATAGCTGGACTGAATTAAAAGTGTTTTTACAGAAGTCTTCAAATATCTATTAATTCGTTTTGTACAAGAAGACTAATTTGCAGACTTACCCACTCTTATATGAAACCAAGGCACTGCTGGTTCCGTCAGATAATTTTCTCAATTTCATCTCTAGGAAATTAAATAAATTGCAAAAGTAGTACATTTCTTTTGGAACCTCCCTTTCTGAGAGGAATGAAATTCTTACCATAAGAGACTATCACTGGTCTAAAAAGTAATTTTAAAAATAACTGGTTTTAATATTATTGACTTATTTTCCTGATCACTCCTTTTCCTAGCACTCTAGCATTGGGAAGACCAAGACGTTTTCATGTTTCTGTGATTTAATTTGTTCTTTCTAATAACAATATAAAAATTCAAGGATACACGTCTATACACACACACAAATAAGAACTACATTTAGACACATGCTAGGGATATTTATGAACCCAAAAGATAACATCCTAGAAAAAGAGAAAAAAGATGGATACATAATGAAGAAGGAGAATTAGATTTTTTTTTTCACAACAGGAGATGCTAGTTGGCAATGATGAAATATGCCCAAAAGTATGAGGGCGAAAGATTCTGAACCTTGCGTTCAGGAACCATGTAATCATGGCAAGGTTGAGTGCGGGAGGACTCTTAAACACAAAAAAGGCTTGGAAAATATAAATATAAATATAAATATAAATGTAAATGTAAATGTAAATGTAAATGTAAGTATAAATGTAAGTATAAGTATAAATATAAATAAATAGATGCATTATTTTCCTGAAAAATAATATGACTGAAAGATATGATCGAGCAAAACTAAAAACCCAAAAAGAAGATGACAGATACAGGAAACACTGTAAGTAGAGAAACTGACAAAGTCTATCCTTCTACAAAAACAGTTTTTTTCTAATGGATGTGCTATGGGCATTTTGGGTGAGCAGATGCTTGTCTTATATAGACTGTCCTACCTATTGCAACATGCCTAACGTCTATGACCCCCAACTTTAAAGAAATAGTTCTGAGAACAGTGACAAAACATTTTTTAAAAAGTGAGTAAAAGACTGGAACAGTAATTCCAGGTGTGTGTGTGTGGGGGGGGGGTTACAGATAATGTTTATTATGATTTATTGTTCCTATGAAATTAATATCAATGAAAAAGATACCGACATGACAAAAGACAGGCAATTGTAAAGTATATGTCATTCTAACCCTTGCTCTGTCTTTTCTAGACTGTTTTTTAACTTTTCGTATATGCTGCCAGAACGTATTTATGAATGTGAGCATGTTATACACATATTCATCTACAGCTTCCTTTTTCCACCTAATTTATACAGAGTATTTTTCAAATCAACAGAAAAATATACCTTGAACTTACTTGTTTTTCTTTTTTGTTTGCTCATTTTTTAATGTCATATTACAAAAGACACGCATACAAAACAGATGGGAGAATGGATTTTGATAGAATACGCAGAAAGCTACTTACTGGCTGTGATGGGGTAATAAATGAAACGCACATCTCATTTATGCTGTCCCGGAAGAGCCAAGACCTGAGCAGAGGTGAAAGGGGTAGAAGAGAGGCATTCTGGGCAGAGGGAGCATAAGGCGTGATTGCCCAATAGAAACTGATGAAATGAGGTAAGAGATAAGAGGCAGGCAAGACCTAGTCATGGCAGGTTTTGCTGGGTGAAAAGGAATGTGGACTTTATCTTAGAAATTATGTAGTAAATTTGAGGTATTTTCAAATGGCAAGTGATGAGACCAGGTTTGTATTTTGGGATGACTGCTCTGGTGGCTGAACAGGTTTGATCAGCTACAATCAGAAAAGAAGAAGCAGAAAAAGAGGCTACAGTAATGGCCTGACATGGGAATGAAGGCTTGGACTATGGCATGTAGACAAAGGAAAGGAAGGACTCGAGAGATATTTAGGAGGGAGAATAGGCAGGACTAGATAGTTGTATGCAAAGGGATAGGGGAAAGTTGAGTGTCAGGTTTATGATTTGAAAATACAGGAGACGGTAAAGATGAAATGAAAGTAGAGGGGAAGAAAAGGAACTCTAGTTTGGACATGTCTGAGGATTTTTCAGTTTTCTATAAGACATCTGTCATGCCTTTATCAAGTGGTAGTTGTAGAATCTATGTCAAATGAATTCACGGCGGAAGATGAATTCATTAGGAAATATTGTGAACAGAAGCTCAACTGGTATTCAGCACACTCTTTCTGTCGTTCTCTGTGGTGAAGAAGATGGTCTCCGGACTCACATCCATTCTACCAGCTCTGTAATCCCAGTGGGTATTTCCAGCAGCAAAGATCTAGGAAGCGCTCCAATTGGCTTAGCTTTAATCAGCTTCATTTCTCAACCAATCAGTGATGGAAGGGGGGGATATTCTGATTGGTAGGGGCTGAGCTGACTCATAGCATGGGTGGAAGTAGCGTTAGTCCCCCCACCAAAACACACATAGTGAAACCTCCCATAAGAAAGAAGCTTCTTATACTAGAACTAGGAGAGGTAAGAGGAGATATACCAGAGAGACAATTCCACACGATAGACCTTAAACTAGGAGAGAGCAGGCAAAAACTTTCATATTAGTAAAGTTTTGGATTATGATATAACATTAGATGTCCTGAACATTTTAATGACAGGTGAGATTGTTCTTATGACAGAGGGGCATGCCTCCCTGAGATTTCACCCAAGGTAAGTGAAGCCCATGGAGCAGGTTTGAAAGGGCGGTGGGTGGTAGCACCACACAGAGTTCAGCTCCTTCAGTAAAATGATTATATTTGAAAAAAGAAAAGACATGCATATATGTGAAGGTAAAATATCCAGTAGTGCAAACAAAGCACAAAATAAAACATATCTCTTGTTTTCAATGTTAACCCCACCCCTGAAGAAACCGCTATGAAAAGTTCTGCTTTTCAAAAAAGTCCCTGCTTTTATCTCTTCCGAGTTTTACCACTTTTTATTGTAATCATCCAAAAGCCATGATTTACCCTCTTTAGACAATCTGAATATCAATCCCCTTTCCTAACCCCTCCCTCTCAGTCATAAAACATAACCAGTTTCATACTTTTTAAAAAATATCTTCCATCTTCTCTTCCCTCCTATATTTGTTGCAAGGTTTTGGTACATGCCCTTTGTCAGATGAAATTTTCTTCTGTTCTGATTTTCTAAGAGTTGTTATAGTGACATGGAATTTATTTATATTTAACTTTTACTGTATCTATTAGGTGACTATATAACTTTTCTTATTCTGCCTGTTAATGAATTGTATAAATTGATATTCTAGTATTATATCAACTTTGCAATCCTTGAATAAATTGAAATTGGTCATTATACCAAGCCCTCCTGCCCCACAGTAGTTGGGCACCATGAATTTCAACCCCTTGGGATTCACTGAACTTCTGAAATCTAAGAACTATTGTCTTAAATTTCTAGACAATTATTGTCACATGACTGTAAGTAGATGGTTGTCTTGGAAAGCCTGAACCCACTTTTCTGACAGTTGTCACCTTGTTATCAACCCATGTTACTCTTTTCAATAGAGTCCCAGATCTCATTATCAGATTGCCCTATTGATTATGGGGGGGGGGGGGAAATGACAGAATATTTTAGGACAATTAAGTCAGAATAATGTAATGTTCTCCTATAGATTTTCTCGTGCACATATTTTGAACCAGAAGATTTTGCTTTCCTATATGTTGTATCACATCAGATACATACATACCTGACTAGATTATGTGTGACATTGAATGGTAAACATGGCTGATGTGACCTTGAATACTGCCCTTTGCCTTTCTCTCTCACTTGTATTCACTGCAATTTTTTCATGTCTCATCCATCAAAGCTTAGTGATCTAATTCCCCAATGCAGAATATGTCTCATAAAAGTTGAGAGTGACAACTTTAGAGAGAAAATAAAGGGAATGTCCAGCGTTAAAAGAAGTGGAAGCATAAAGGGCACTAGAAACAAATCACTGCCATATTGTGACACTGGGGGAGATTCCCAGGATTCCCTGAGATGCTATTAAACTCACAGCGCCTGACCTTATACCATTCTCTCTTAGGATTTACAGCAACTTCCAGGAGCCAGGTGAAGTTTTTCTGGGCTATTCTCCACCTCCTCATTTATTATTTTTAATGTTCCCAAAAGCCACTGGAAGGGGTAAATGAAAAAGAATGTAGAATATTTTTTCCTTTAACCCTAATTGAAATAATCACCCCTGAGGGACTATTTAACTTCTTTGTAAAGGCACAAAGATCTAGGTAATATCTTAAGGATCTTTTGTTCCAATGATTATACGAGTATTATAAATTAAAATATTACAATGGAAAGAATGATAAATTTAGTGGATGGGAGATAGAACATGAAAATTTTTGAAGCGTGCAAATCAAAACAAACTAACTAACAGGACAACTGTATTAGCAAGAGATGTTTTTGGCTGAAAGAAACAAACATTTCACCCAAGAAGATGTTCAGAGGTAATAATGGCAGGCACTATTAGTGCAGCTGCCCCTGTCATTAAGGACCCAGACATCCTGTTTAGTGCTCCACCATCTTGAGTCTGTTGCCCTTTGGTTTATGTACTTTGACGTCATGATAGCAATAGAATTTCTCCAGCTTCATCTGTGAACTCCGTGAGCAGTACAGGAAGAAAGGAAATGGGTCATACTACTATACATGTCCCTCTTTTAGAAAAGTAAATTTCTCCTAGGATACTGGCATATGACTCCTTACATTTCATTGCTTGAACAGGGGTCATGTGGTCACCTCTAGCTTCATGAAGGTTGGTAAACTGATTCTATGGTATTTTAAAATCACTTATAGTGAGAAAAAAAAGTGGTAGAGGGCTGGGATTGCTGTTATCCTAGACAACAAAGATAGTCTGCCACACGAACTCAATTAATTGGGTTTATGAATCCATGTCTCATGCACTGGTATGTGACTAGAAGATAAATTCATGAAGATAGGCATCATGGGAGAAAACTTACTGCAGTGCTTCATCATGATAAACTATTCTTTCTGTTTGCCATGAATTAAAGATCGTTATTATTCAAGATAAAACATAATGTAAATGCTGACAAGAAATTTTGAGAAGTTATTAGAATTGATTCTTTTTAACTTAAAAATTCGCTGCATAAGCTCTTGACAAAAGTTTTCAAGTTAAAAAATGACTGATGTCATTGTTTGAAAAACAGTGTTGTAAATAGAGATTTGAGAAATTAAAGATTTAATCATTAAATTTCTAATCAGGATACCTCTGACAAACAATTAATCCAGCTTCAGAGGTTTGGATGAATCATTTCCATTCTTTGACTTTGTTACTTACAGGGCGTTTTCTTTTTTAATTGCAGACAGAATATATTTTAAATGATTTTGCTAATAATTATTGATGAGTGAATTGTGCAAGTTTATGAAATTTGGTTTCACTTGAATAAGAAAAGTCAAAACAATCGAGCAATTAAATTCATTCCATTTTACTGAGTTTTAAGAAAATTAGCTTGAAATGAGACTGAGTACAATCTAATTTAATTTCTACATATTGTGTGCTAATGTAACCATGAGTCAAGGACTTAGCATCATGGACTAATATTTAAAGTTAGAAAAGAGTCACCCCAAATGGTGTGGTGGAAGTAAGTGAAGTTTAAATTAACTCCATTCTTCAGACAAAGAATCTTAATTCAGAAAAGATTAACTGACTTTATTAACTAGTTAGTTAACTCATGAGCTAGAACCAGACTGCGTAAACTCTTGTGCCAATATTCAATCCACGAGTTTTACTTTTTTTCTGTAAAATAATCATCACATCACTGTTTTACTCTCTACTTGAAGAAAACTCATGGGAATAAAATTCATGGGCAAGCCAAGATTTTTAAAGAATGTGAATGAGATTTATGGTTTAAGGGGCCTTCAGGTGCCTATTAATGTAGTCCCACAAAGCAACAGTAATCCATGTAGCTAGAAACAAACAAAACCTACCGTAAGAAAGGCGAGACATCTTATCAAAACCAGATAACAAAATAATACCTCTCCATTGTATTCCTTCTATATTGTGTATTCCAAGAAATCAATTTGAGGGAAGGACTATGAAGATATTTGTTGTATCCAAGTGATTGAGCACTCTTCTGTAGAATTATAAAAGTAGTTAGAGAAATGAAGGGTTTTTTTTTTGTTAACCCCATCTATATTCTCTTATTATTTGCTGGGGTCAGAATTTCTTTGCAAGGATAAAAATAGTTTATCATTTTTCCCAGTAGGAGTGTTTTCTGTGTAATTCAATACTGCATAATAACAATAACTAGCATTTAATACACTCCTTTTTGTATCAGGAATTATACCTTGTGCTTCAAATTCTTTTTCTTAATTGATTTTTGCAAAAGCCCTATGAGATAAATGTGATATTTATTTCAACTGATCAAAACTATTTCTTTTTCTTCTGGGCACTGGTAGGACTGCTCTTCTTTCCTTTGTTGGGATGATCATAGGTCTTGCATTTAGCCAATAAAATGCAGAAGTGAAGAGTGTAATGTGCATGTGGAAGCTTTAAGTGCCTGTGTGCAATTCATCAGCATCTCTCCTGTACCATTACAATTAACAGTACCCCAAAGTGGTACTCTATTAGCCTTCACCTTAGAGTGAGGACTACCGGAACAGTGTTTAGCTGCCTTGCATTGGAAATAGAATAAGAGTGAGAGATAAACTTCACATTAAACCATTGCAATTTTGAGTTATTTGTTACTGCAGCATAGCCTAGTTCGTTCTGTCTGATATAGATGATGATTATTAATATCTCCTTCAGTTTACAAAGAAAATGAGGATAAGCACTTTGTCCATGATGACATGAGATGGTAAATA
Organism: Carollia perspicillata; assembly: GCA_004027735.1. Taxonomy (NCBI): domain Eukaryota; kingdom Metazoa; phylum Chordata; class Mammalia; order Chiroptera; family Phyllostomidae; genus Carollia; species Carollia perspicillata. The sequence goes on along the minus strand of PVKM010005519.1, from coordinate 11,326 downwards.
GGACTTAATTCAAACCAAGCAATTGATCCCATTGTACAGCTCTATACTTAATGTCTAAGCATATAGAATTTAATTATAGAATTGAATTCTTCGAATTCAGTAAGTCAATTATTTTATTTGACTTAACCTTGATATATTGTTAATCTTTACAAATCACATGTGCACTGCTTTAATAATTAAGGCTCACTCCCTTCCGTTTCCAAGTGTTTGTTGTTGATCATATGTGGGACTGTAGAGAAAATCAAATGAGAGGTATTTTATCTGTTCATTTAGTCACTTACTTAAAATTTATTTCTTGAGCATCTGCTGTGTGCCAGAATATTCTAGGCACTGAGGTATAGTGATGAACAAAACAAACATTTTCCATCATGAAATGTGTGTTCTAATATATAGAGAAACAGAAAGATATATGAATATATCATACATCATATTGTGACAGAATAACATATTCTATTAATGATAATAAAGCAGAGTAAAGGTATAGAGAATGATAGGGCCAGAATTGCTTCTTTTCGGTGGTCTTCAAGTAAATTCTCTCAGATAAAGTGACTTTTGTGCAGAGACCTAGTAGTTAGAGCTTTAACATCTTCAAATATTTAAACCGAAAAGATAATGAGAGAGCATATTCTTATAGTCCTTCATTTTATAGAAGGATAAACTGACATCTAAAACAGAGGGTGGGAAACAGTTTTTTCTTTACAGGTCATAAGTATGGTTTATTTTGCAAGTTAGAGAATCTCTATCATAACTACCCAACTGTACTATTGGAGCGGGAAGATTGCCGTGGATAATAAGTAAACAAAGAGCGGGGATGACTTCTGTAGTGGGTAGGGTTTGTCCCTCAGGCTGTAGTTGGTCTCTCCCTAATCTACAATGGTAAAATGACTTTCACAATGTCACTCCTTTGATGGTTGATGACAGAAGAGAGGACAAACGAGTGTCTTCTGTTTTTTAAAACCATGCCATTTTTAGAGCAGATTATCACAAATAAGAGACAGGGGTAAATAAATAATAATGTTATCCATTAAACTGCTGGCACCTGAATTTATTTCAGGGAGGGAACTCTCTTTGTTTAGGAAACCGTGTTGAGAAACTATTTCTGGGAGAGGGTGACACCCTGAGGGCTGAGTTTAGCAGGAAACAATGAAACAAAAGGGATGGCTCAGTGGCTCTGCATTAGAAATGAACTGAAACTAGAGGGAAAGAGGAAGTTGAGAAAGGGACAGAGGGAGGAAGAGCCAATCGACCCAACTGGACGGCAGAAGGCAATTCAAGAAAGCTTTTTAATGGGCTACATTTCTACAATGCAAACCTTCTACTACCCTCAACAATTAAGAAAACTCTGATGCACAAATCAAAGGCCTTTTATGAATGGGTTTTTGACAATGTGTGTGGTGGAGTAGGAGGAATTAAATAATTAAGCAGAGGGGTTTGGTGTTTTTTTTTTTTTTTAACTTTTTTGGTCTGGGGCAATTCATTGTGTGTGTGTGGCATTTACTTAAATACCAACCTTCTGTAGCTCAACCATCAGTTTTCTCTATTCCTGTACTTAAACACCACCAGGGAAAGTCCTGTTAACAGAGCATTTTTGGTCCAGTTGTAAATAATAAAAGTCCCGTCTTAAAGGGGCCCTCGACAATACCCACAGACTTTGTGCAATAGCTGTTGTACACCTTTTCCACTCTACTCAAAGCCTCAAGCCTTCCCCTCCAGCTCACCGCTTATCAGATGATAACCTGGCATTTTCGATGAAAAAAAGAAAGCATCAGATAGTAACTCCCTTATCTTCCCTCAACCTAACATATTAAGCAAGGAACCTCTAACTCTGGGGTATCCTCATTTCTCTTTATGAAGACAGGGCTGCCGCTCCTCCTGTATGAAGTAGGTCCTTCTGTCTCATGAGCTGTGTGTGTGTATATGCTATTTGTTATCCGTTATCACTCTCAGGTTCCAAATTATCTATGGCACTGAATCCTTCACATCAGGGTGTAAGTCATTACCATTTAAAAAAAAAACCTTCCTCTGCCTCACTTGCTACTACCTTCTACTGCTTTTTTCCCCTCTTCTTCACTTAGCTTCTTGAAAGGATAATTGGCAAACTTGTCCTCCTTTCCTTGTTTCTACCCTCACTTTTCAACCCACCAATCTGGACTCTTTTCATCACTGGCATCTCACTAAATCTAATGGAAAGTTTCGATGCTTTCCTTGTTTGAGATTGGGTAACACTTCGCATTATTGTTCACCACTTCCTTCTTGAAAAACTTGAACCCTTTGGCTTGGAAGTCATTACCCTCCTTCGTATTTTTTTTTCTCCACTCTAACTTCTCAGTACTTCCTTATTTTCAAGTTCATAATCTTCTGCTCCCTGGACAGCTAATGTTGAAGTTCATCAAAACTAAAATTTAAGTTCTCTTTTCTTCCTACTCTGTTCTCTTATGAAGGGATCTTACTGTCATTCACGGTTTTAATTAGCACCCACCATCTGACGACTCAAAAAATTGATTTCTATAAAACAAAAGCGTCCTTGGAACCCTAGACTGTAATTCCAAACGCCTATTTGAGATTTCTTTATAGATGCATCAAATCCATGTCAAAAAAAAAACAAAACGAAAACAAATTCATGATCTCTGTACTTGATCCTACTACATTAAAGAGTGAATAGCAAAAACAAAAACTAAGCAAACAACTAGAACAGGAACAGAATCACAGAAATGGAGATCACATGGAGAGTTATCAGCGAGCAGGAGGAGGGGAGAGAATGCAGGGAAAGGTAGAGGGAATTAGAAGCATACTGGTAGGCACAAAATAGACAGAGGGAGGTTAAGAATGGTATAGGAAATGGAGAAGCCAAAGAACTTATATGCACCACCCATGGACATGAACTAAGGGGGTTGGGAATGCTGGAGGGTGGGGGAGTGCAGGTAAGACGGGGAGAAAGGGGAGAAAAACATTGGGACAACTGTAATAGCATAATAAAATGTACTTAAAAAAAAGAGTGAATAGCATCACCATCCAACTACTTATACAAGGAAGAAACTTAGGAATAATCCATGACTGTACCTGAAACTTCAACACACATGTCCAAGTAATCACAAAGCTTCCAATTTTACCTCCTAGATATATGACAAATTTTCTATGTCTTTCCACATCTACTGCCACTAACCCTCAACTGGACTATGCAGTAGCCTACTTTAATCTTGGCGTCTCCACTCGTCCTGACTCCAGATTGTGTTAACCAAGGGTGCTGCTTTGAAATGCAAACTTGTTTAGATCATACCTTTATTACATATCAGTGGCTTTTCTTTGTTTGGATAGTGACCACAATCTATAACTTGCCTACAATGTTATATGACATTGCCTTTTTTTTTTTCAGAATCATTTCACAACATAATCCCTCCTGATTTGTGTACTTCAGCCATAATGACTTTCCTTTATGATTTCTTTCCCACTACAGAGCCTTTCCATGGGGTACTCTTCATTTGTATCAGATGGATACTCCCTTATATTTCCCCCACCTAACATACTAATGAGGGAAACTCTAAGCATTAAACATTCTACGAGACATGAAATTGAGAGGTAAACAAATTTCTCTGGGTTATAGTTGACATTTGGATTGCAGTAAAATTTATGTGAGGAATGTAATTCAAGTGTGGAATTGAGAAGTAGTGAGACCATCTTAACTTGGTGATGTTACATGGGACCACTATTGGGGAACAAGATGAGATTTGGACTAATTTCCACCGTTTTATATATATATATATATATATATAATTGTTGTCACCTGCCAAGTGACTCAACACTTTTGTGAATTTTTAATACTGTTCACCTCATTCTGATATCGTATAAGGGTAACTTCAGTGAGATTTTAAAAATATATCTCATTAAAAATAGTTAATTAGTATGTATCATCGAGTAAGGTCCAAATCCAATTTTCACTGTTGTTATATCACAGAGGAACGTCACACCCACTACATTAAGAGCCAGCTATGTTGAATGTAGCCCTACTTAAGCAGGTCTTAATACCCTTTTTGGCTGGGAAGTATCATTGTAGTCATGGAACATATCATATTTTATATATCTTATGCCTTGGGTCTTATAAGAGTTAGATAAAACTATGATTCCCAGGTATTCATTCAAGTTATTTGTCGATTCTCTGGCAGGCACCCAATGTTCCATGACTTAGTTCCTCCAATTAATCATTTTCTTTTTTGACTCAAATTGCTCACAGCTGTGATCAAACATTGGCATCGCTCCTAAGAAGGAGGGGCATACAAAAGCTGTTATTGGACAAATAATAAAAGCTGTCACACAACCTGTGTTTAGTTACAGAAAGTTTGCAAACTTAGAAAATGCTGGGTTTTTGGCTTTGGAAAGAGTCTCATTGGAGAAAGAACCCCGTTATTTAAATCTGTATAACATCCTTTGCCCAAGCTCATGAAGTTGGCAGTCATACCACCTGGGCTGTGAATGGTTTTCAGAAGATATACAAATACTTCATGAATGCCTCTTGGAGGGGAAACTCAACTAGAAAAAAAGGAGGGTATTTGACAAACAGAAGAAATCCTCACTTAAATAAGTAATGTGCAAATTCATTTATAAGAGCCTTTGAAATGGCATACAAATATACTCATCTATATTGTTTTCTGATAATTACTCTTTAGGCACAAAGATGAAAATCATTCTTTCTCCTGCTAACTTTACTTTCTCTGTGTGAAGAAAAATGTTAAGGTAGAATAACCTGTTAATGTTCAAGGATCTTTAGGACTATTTCTAAATTGTATTATATTTTAAAGTTAATGGTATAAGAACTTCATAAACATTTCATATTTCTGGGCCTCAGAGGGGGGTTTTTGCTGTTGTTGTTGTTCATGTAGCTAGTAGTGGCAAATCTGTTGTGTTTGTGGGAGAAGGTGAGTTCACGATTTTCCTATGCTGCTGTCTTGAAATGCCACCCCCTTTTTTTATAGATTCTTAGAAGGTTTACTAATCTTTGAGTTAGTATGTAAAGCCCTAAGATATATCAGCTTAGAGTTTTGGCTGATGACATTTTAATTCTCTGTGATAGTTACATTTAATTCATGTATATATGTACCTCATAATCTTCTTGGGTAAAGCAACCTCAACCTGGGCTAAAAGGAAAAGTATAATTCTAGGAGAGAAGGAATCTGAGTTTTCAGCAAAAAAATTTTTTTCTACTTCCAAGTAATCAGAATACAACAGGATCACAGCAATCTTCCTCCTCAGGCATTCAAATGCTAATAATAATATGTTAATACTAATAATAGATAACACTTATTCCAGTGCCATGCTCTCCCATCACTTTATATGCATCATTTCAATACCACAAAGGCTCTATGAAGCAAGTAGGCTGGATTGTCTGTCGTCAAATTGTCTTCACCACCACATCCTTCTAACTTATCCTAGTGCGTTGCAGGGGAGGGGGGATGGAGCTACATTTTCCAGAATGCCCTCCCTATATTTGGTTCCAGGGTTAAGTTTGCCAAAAAGAGGGAAACCTGGAGGACTGGGGGATATAATGTGAACAAACACAGAGTTCACAGAGCTTCTGGGGGGAGCCCTTGAGAACCACTCACCTCTCTGCTGCAAATTAAGGTAGCCGTTCATTGAATTGCAGCAATTTCCAAGTTAGTTCTTAAGAAGCACCTACTTGGCTGCTTCATACCGAGATTTTTGCTGGCCACTTCCTGGATCTTTGCTCCTCAGATCTTCCAAAGTTTATATACATTTCTCATTTCCTATATTAAAACCTTTCACACTTGAAATGCATAGAGTAACTTTGCATTTTCCTGGCTGTAAGTGGAAAGAAGAAAGTGCCATTGGTGACATCTTTCGAGGTATGCATTGTGTTTGGAGAATGAGCTAAATCCTAAATCCCATGGGAATCGAGAAGACCACTGGGCAGGTGGAGGACACCCTGAAGATTAAACAAAGTATAAGTAAGAGAGCGTAGAGCACAAGTTTCCCTCAAGAACTAACCACAGCCCATTCTACCTAAGTTCTTATCCTCCACTCCCAGGATTGCGAGCGACATCAAAATGAATAGATAGGAGCGTGTAGCCAGCATACAGTTGCTCTAAGTGGATGAAAACTCAAGCTCAGAAGAAATTATCTACAACTTATTCAAGCTAATAGAAGTTCTCACTAGTGATTCTCAAAGGAGGCCCAGGCTCTACTACCTCTTAGGATGCATCTGGGAAAACTCTTGTGATTCCACTGTAAGCCGCCTTGCTTTTTCTGGCCTCATCTCGAAAATGCCGTCCTACTTCCATTGACTTCTAGTGGTTCCAAACAAGTCACAGAAACCAGCCCAGATTCAAAGGGGTGTGACATACAGATCCTTATCTCCATGGGAAATGTGTCGAAGAATTTGCAGACACGTTTTTAAATTACCAGACTACTACTCTATCTAAAATTATTCCTACCCTCAACTAACTAACTCTCTCCTTCTCTCTCTCTCTCTCCCTCTCTCTCTCTCTCTCCCTCCCTCTCTCTCTCTCTCTCTCTGCAATGAAAAGAAAGCAGAAAATGGTGGCCATTATCAGAATATTTAAATTCACAGACCAATTTTGCTTCACCCAGATATCATGAGAAAAAGTCTTTTCTTTAAAAAATAACTTTTGCCACTAGCAACCAAGGTTATCATGTGTTCAGTGCCACTATATGCCAGGTTATGTGCTACAGGCTTCAGGTACGTTATGCCTCTAATCCTCATAGAACCGTGACAGGACATCGTCATGATAGGCATTGTACAAGTGAGGGAACGGGGTCAGAGAGGTAAGCATTCTTTGTCACACGCTTTATAGTCAGAAGTGGGAGAATCTTAATAAATCCCAGATGTCTGTGTCTGTCTGCATCCAATGTTCTTCATTTTGCATATTTACCTAGTTGCCTACATTCTTCACATTTTTCCCAAGGAGCTGCACATCTGTGCAGTAGTTAAAAATGCATTCGTTCTGGCTTGGTCAGGTTAAAACATTCAGATCTTGACAACTAAATTACTACAGCGTGATGGTAGCAACATGACTGATATGCAGAAATACGGATGGAAATGACTGGAAATAACCTCTAGCAAAGTTGTTCAATTAACCCTGGCTTGTCTTCTCCTATTTCACTTCCTTGGAATGACTCTAGACTGGTTTATTTCCCTGGATTACAAAGAGAAAAGAGACCAGGCATTTCTACTGGAGGCCAACTCATTTAAATTTAGAAATAACTGGATGATACAAGTATGAATCAGTGAGGACTGAGGGCTTTATTGAAGCAATCAGCAAAACATAAGGCAAGTTTAGCTTTCGTTATCCAGTCTCACAAGTAGGTGACTTTCATCAAGACGACTACGTGCTTGTTGTACTCTTCTTAGCCTAGACAGTACAAGTTAACATGGACAAATTCATCCACTTACTCTGTAAATATGCTTTAGTTCTTTCTGTGCGGTGGGCACACTTTCAGGTTCTGAGGATATAATAGTAAGCAAAACAGAATAATCCCTATCTTCACAGAATTTACATTCTGATGAGGAAGGCATACACAGTATGGAGCAGAAGTCAGTTTACAGTTGTATGTGAAGCACAGAGTTTATTCTGTTGTTATGTATTCATGATTGCATTATTTTCCACATGAATTGTAAATCTATGTATTTATTTACACATACATATAAATATATGTGTATATGTATACACACACATATATATACAAAAATAAATATGTATGTATATGCCTGTAACCCTCACAGGTGTGTGTGTGTGTGTGTGTGTGTGTGTGTGTGTGTGTGTGTGTGTGTCATGATGGCTATATATCATGATGACATCCTGTCACAGTTCTGTGAGGGTTAGAGGCATGATGTACCTAAAGCCCATAGCACATAACCCGGCATACGTGTCACTGAACACATGATAACCTTTATTGCTAGTGGTAAAAATGTGCTGTTTTTAAGAAAATACTTTTTCTCATGATATCTGGGTGAAGCAAAATTGGTTCTGTGAATTTAAATATTCTGATAATGGCCACCATTTCCTGCTTTCCCTTCATTACAAAGAAAGAGTTGTGATTGCGAAATGTTGATATAAGCCTCCAGCCCAGCCTCTCCAGCCTGTCACGGTCGCAGCCTCACTAGGGCCATTTTGTATCAGATACAAGCAGTAGGTCTGGGAAGGTGAAAGGAATTCCCACTATTTCTTGACCAAATATACCAGTACCATTCTGTGGAGATTTTCAAATTGAGTTTATCACCCTTCTGGCCACCAGGGTAATGCGGATTGCTTCACCGAAAGAAAACTGTGGGGGTTTGCCCTGCTGCGAGTAGTTATGTTCTTTAAACTTTATGGGAATATGTAGAGTCATGAAGTTTAAATCTCCCCTGAGTCGTTTCTTTGTCTGCCTTGGCATACTCTGTCCTGGGGTGTCTCAGCTGCATACTAATGAGCTGAGCACTGAGGGAAGAAGCGTGCCCGGGGAAAGATACAATGGCTTCAGTCCGTAGATAGGTGACAATAATGCTTGCATCGATTACCTCTGGTTATAGGCTGTGCCCTCCTGGCATGACTGAGTGTTTTTAATTTTTTTATTGTATTTTTTCCATTACCGTTGAGTCCCCTTATATTCCTCTCCCCGCAGCAATCACCACACTGCTGTCCATGTCCATGAGTCCTTTTTCCTTTTTGCTCAATCCCTCGACCCCCTCACCTCCTCCTCCTACTAGCTGTCATCCTGCTCTCCATCTATGAGTCTGTCTCTGTTTTGCTTGTTAGTTCGCTTTGTTTATCACTAAACATGTACTTACATTTAGTCAAATCACCTTTTTTATAAAGCAGAGAGAAAGAGGCTTAATCACTCTTTTGCTATAAGAAAGCATATCAAATTACTGTTCACATATAAATGAAACTGGTACAAGTTTTTTTCCAGGATGTTAATTTTCAAGACTCCCCAAATTGTGTATGTCCTAGAAGGATACAATTCCAGTCCATTAATAGCTGGCTGTTTTACATGAGGCATGCTCAGATTTAAAAGAAAACAGACTTGCAGGGTATCTCTGGGTTCTGGGGAACACAGGTTACAAGTCGATTGAGAGCAAGGCCATTGACTTTATTTTGCTCAAGTTATTTCTCTCCAAATACATTGATACTAAAAGAGCAAACGTGGGAGATTTTAAAACTGTACAACAAGATGCTATTTTTCCCTTAATGGTAGGAAAACACACCACAAATAAACAGCCAAGAGCTACTGTTTGATCTCCAAAACCCAAGGACATTGTGCATTTTTTCTAATTAGTTTTTATTGTGTTCCTCTGTATTAATTGGATTCTCTCAATGACCTTAAAACAGAGAATCAAATTGTCAGGGGCTCCCGTTAGTACAGGCTGTTACTAGAGCACGGATAGCCATTGACTCTAAGGTAAACCATAGATATTTCTAACTTGTATATCTTTTTTATTTGTTTTCCATAAAACCCACTATTTTTTATTCCTTCCAGCAGTGATGCTTTCTTTTATGCTTTGTAAAAACTATTTGTAGGAATGAGTTGTTTCATTGAGAAATCCTTTACTTCATCAAACATGCAAGACCACTGCTTCCCCTATAATTTCCACAATGTCTACTTGAAGAATAATCTGAATTTTGATTAATAAATAGCTTAACATGCTGTTGCTCCTTTCAACTCTTCACATACATCTCTGAGCTTTTTATTTTTTTGAGTGACATATGTATAACTGGGTGCATAATGATTTCCTTGTGTGATGGAGATTGATTTTGCAGCTACAAGGTAACTTCGGAAAAGAACTTCACTAAAGAAACATGTTTCAGAGTCCAAGTTCCTCCATGTCCTGCTCCTAGACGCAGTTTCCTTTTTTTGAAACCGCATCGTATACATACATAAGGTACAAAGGAAAACTACCTTTAGGTTTTGAAACCTTTTTCTGTGGGCCTGAATTTCACTCAGAAATGAAACTGAACCATTTGGAAGGATGGATTTTACTCCTCCTCCTTAACACACATGGGCAATACTTTACCAGGGACCAAAAAACTGCTAACAAAATTCCGCGGAGGATGCATTTACATAAGGCATCTTTTAACAAGGGAATGACTGAGGGCATACGTGACAATGCTGGCATGATGTTCTCTCCCTCCTGTCAATTATCCTTGAGTCACCCTGCAGTTTAAGCTTTAGGTCAATAAAATGAATTTCAAAGCAGAAGCCTTCAGCACCATAGAGGAATTAACTCTGTGGGATTGCCTCAAAAAATAATAAATGTATTTTCCATTGCTTTTACCTCATGCCAAACAATCTTTTTCCAAATTTTGCCTTCTATCAGAAAGGTCTCTTACACTGAATTTCTTCTCTATAAAGAAATACTCATCTCCTTTAAACATAATAAAAATTGTGAATTTAAATTTCGGTTTTTAAAATGAAGGATGTATGTGCCCAATCCCTATCAAATATTTGCAAATCCCTGTTTGGGGTTGAACATCACAATATTTTGTATATGTCTTTCCAGTTTCCTATGCCATACATTATGCTGTCTGCGCACACCGAGAGACAGTTCCATTTTCACAGTGACCTATCAGTTATTGATGGAGGCAGATGTTAAAGTCTCCAACTATAAATATTGGATTTCTTCTTTCAGTTCTGCTGGGTTTTGCCTCATAAATTTGGCCCTCTCTTGTTAGGTATAGAGACATTTAGTATTGTTATGTCTTCTTAGAGGATGTACTCCTTTATCATTAGGTAGTGCTCTTCTTTACCCTTGATAGTTTTCTTATTCTGAAGTCTGCTTTATCTAAAATTAATGTAGCTACTCCATATTTTTGTGTTAATATTAGCACTGTATATCTCTCTCAGTCCCTGGCCTTTCAACCCATCTGAGTGTATATTTAAATTTGGTTTCTTACAGACAATATAAGGTTGAGCTTTTTTCTAATCCACTCTGACAATCTCTGTCTTTTTGAAAATAATTTTATTGTTGTTCAGTTACAGTTGTCTGCATTTTCCCCCCACCATTGCCCCCAACCCCAGCCAAACCCACCTCCCTCCCTTGCTTCCACCCTCCCCCTTGGTTTGGTCCAGGTGCCCTTTTGTAGTAGTTCCCGAAAACCCTCCTCTCCACTGTCCCCTCCCCCTCCCCTCTGGCTATTGCTATATTGGTCTTAATTTCAATGTCTCTGCTTATATTTTCTTTGCTTTTTTCTTTCTTTATTTATTTTATTTTAATTGTTGTTCAGGTACAGTTTTCTGTCTTTTACTCCCATCCCAGCCCACCCACCCATCCCTTCCCACCTCCCTCCCATTTCCACCCCCTCTAGTTTTTGTCCAT
>PVKM010005518.1:25634-47718 GCA_004027735.1 Carollia perspicillata | reverse complement strand
GAGACATCAAAGCTCTCCAACATTTTAGCTAATATTTATTAACCAGATTTCCTCCTGCCTGCCACCTTCCCTGGGTAAGGGGGTGGGGGATGGGGTGGGGTTAGCCGGAAAGGAAAAAGGAAAATCTTGTCTGCCAGGGCACCATGGTGAGGCAAGCGTTGCTGACAAGACTCCAATAAACCAGACCAGAAGGAAATCAGAGCCCTGAAGATGAACTGTGCTGAAGAGGCCTCCAGGCTACTTAAGATGATACCGAAGGACCCAAGATAACAATAATGACGACTGCCTTGAATTAACCCTCCTCATCTTTCCAACATCAGTTCCTAGCTTTTAAGGCATAACTGTGCTATCTGGAATCTTCTTCACACCAACAAGATGAATAGCTACAGAAATAGACCCCAAGATAAGAAATTTACAAAGACAGGTTAACACCTGCCAACCTGACAGGCTTAGAGTATAGGCATATACCGTATTTCCTATATATCCCCTCAATAAGCTTGGGGCAGACATTCCCATTAATAGTCAAGATCATCCCCCACCCCATCCCCATTTATGTCTGCCCTGTCTTTCCCTCTCCCTGTCTCTCATTCTTCAATGTACAGAGACACTAGTCCACATGTGGACAAATGGCTTGCCTCTGTTTGTTTTAAAGTTTTTCCATAAAAATCATGTCCAGGACCTAAGCCTTCTATTTCTGTACATCTTAGACTATAGAACAACAACAAAAAAATCATTTTAGCCAAATTTTGTTTTAAGATTCCTGCTGGGTGGAGACCTTAGAGTTTTAGGCTGGAATGAGTTTTTATGGCCAGGTTATAAACACCTGATGCTTGGCAGGTGCCACTAAATGTATAGTTTTGAGATTACACGTGGCTTCCCTAATTTCAAAAGTTAATCTACTTGAAGATAATTTGTTTTTAAAACAAAACAAACTATACAAGACATTGCATTTCCTTTCACTAGCTTGTAAAGATTAATTGGAAGTAATGCATGCTTGCAATTTGTAGGTCAAGGAAAGTTTTTTCTGCTCAAGTATATTTGGCACAGGACAAGCACACACCCTCAGCTGCAAACTCAGATAGGAGCAACCAAGAAGAAATAAAGTATTTTGGAAGATTTGTGTATTTATTTGTTTGTTTATTTTAAGGTCAGAGGTGACAGTGGCGGCTCTCTGACTAGAAGGAACAAGCATTTTTACTTTAAGATCACAAGAATAAAACAATCTCCTCCCTCCTGTGATTATTTCTAGACTCCTTTTACAAGCCTCTTGAGCTGACAATTTCAACATCATTCAGGGTAAATGATATAAAAAATCATACCCACCAAAACTGCATCTCTCTGGAGTCAACCCATTGTTAGCATGCCAAAGCGGTGTCCTAAAGAACTGATCAGGCAAGGGCGTGAGTTTTCGGATTAAAACTTTAGGAAACCTTAAGAAAACTTTCCTGTGCCTTTCACTAAAACAATGTGTTTAGGTACATTCATGTTTTATCTTTGAACCTATAAATGACACTGAAGCAGTAGGGCACAGTTTTAATAACCAGTACATTAATTAAATATCAAGTGTTTAACTTCACAAAATGAAAGCAGAACCTATGCTACCTGAGAGAAGCTAAACAAATCTTATGCTTAAACACCAAAACACTATTCTAATATCAACTCTCTATCCTGTGTCATCAGCTACAAATATGGTAATCATACGCGTTCTCATTTAGGAAATGGAGATCGCAATCTCATACCAATGGAAAAAATAACTAACTAAAGCTGCCAAAAAATACTCTCCGACCATCAGAGGGAAAGAAGACAGTTAGGGTTTTGTCTCTGGTTCACAGGTATTATGACTTCAAATTCTGCATCTTGATATCCTGGACTGTCGTCATCTTACATCCTTACTTAATTTGGATATCCCAAGGTACTATACTCACACGTTATCACTTCATTTGTCATAGTCAACTTTAAAATCTGAAGTGCACACACACACACACACATGATTTCTTAAAATATAGAATAAGGGGCACATCTCTGGGAAGAATTAAAATGTTAGTTTGATGGGAATTCTATCTATTAGACAATTCTAAACACACACAGTACTTCTCTTTTTTATCCACCAAATTAGACCAACCCCCCCACCCCCGATCATTTATTTATGTCATTTGACAGGACTAAAATCAGTCTCTCTCCAAATTTTGCAGCCATCCATATTTTTTCTAATAAGAACTAATTTTGCAAGGTCCTTTCTGGCCAAGAAACTTTCAACCACAGTAAACTAGTCAGACACAATACGAGATGATTAGACCAGAGTATATAGACTCTGTAGCATAAACTGCCAGTTAAACATAGCATGCTTCATTTTAATCATGTAGCTTTCATCTTTTTTGAACACCCTTTTAGCATCTCTTGAAAAAAAAAAAAGAGGCTTTGAAAAAGCTGAGCTCCTGCTCCACGCTGGAAGCTGATGCTGTGTTTCACAGCACTCCGCTTGGCCCCCTGCCTCCCCGCCCTCGCGAAAATTGTTCCGAACTCATCCTCCATACTTCAGGGTCTGATCATTGTGGTCGGAAATGCGAGAGCACACTATCTTCCGTTGACAGGTCAAGTTGAATCAGGGTTAAAATGTAATCATGTACCATACTCAGATTAACCACTATTTTGCTCATATACTTAGTATAAAATAATAAATAAATGACAGACTCACAGAAAACTTTATGGTATGTATTACCACATGTTCAATTACAGGGTTAATTTATATTAGGCCAAACGCGGTACGATTAAAACAAAATTCTACATTACTGATACAACAAAATCCCAGTAAGCAAAACAATTCTAGTGACCTCCTTGAAGATGCCTGCGGTGATATTAGTTTACATTGTAGTTTAATGGAAATGAGAAAAGATGGATTAGCTTTAGAATATGCAGCTCCTCAGAAAGCCTGATATTAATTCCTAAGTTTTGCCCTTTTTGAGACCATGCTATTTGAGAAGAATTTTTGTTTTAAGTGGGTATCTTCTATGACTGTATTGTAAGTGCAAGCCTTTTCAATACCCTACATGATTAGAAAACAAATTCGGCTTTTAAAAAATAAGATAAATTTTATTTTGTGTATTTAAGATGAATAAAGTGGTATGTCTGCAAACCATAACATATTAAATCACAGAATAGTATTTAAGTTTATAACATAAGACTCAATCATCTTGCCGTACAGATGGGGGAAAAAGTTCAGAGAAGTTAAGAAATTTACCAAAATCAAATAGCTAGCTAGCTAGGTCTTCTTTCAAGCCAATGCGACTTTCATTTCTTTCTTGGGGTAAAAAAAAAAGAAAAGAAAAAGGGTTGAAAGAAAAACTTGCCATATTCGAGTATAAGTTATTGTAGGTAGTATATGGAAGCATGCCTACAAGAGTAGGTAACATAAGAGACAAAAGACAATAAAGATACCTCTTCATAGATTGGGAATCACTGGGATCTTGGCAAAGACAAAATCTCCACCATCCCAGTAAGCCGTGCATATTTAATTGTATACGTGCAAACTGAATTCATCACAGTTCTTTGGACGAAAGCAAGGAGAGGATAGGTCTTAGACAAGAGATTTTTTTTTAGAATACTTGTTCAAAAGGGACATTTCCATCTAAGATTCAGACACACACAGCAGGTGTGATTTGAGTCGTATCCTGAAGCGACACCGAAAGTCATCCTTTGCTCCTTGCAGGGCTCTTTCTCCTGCGCCGTGCAGGAGGCTCTCACCATTGCAATAGGCAAGAGAAAGACAGTGCAGCCACTGAGATTAGAAGGGAGTGATTGAAACGGTCTTTATTCACAGATGATTTAATCCTGTACGTTAAATGCCCTAAAAATGTATAAAATAATTTAAGAAATAAAATGCCAGTTTAGCAAGGTTTCAGGACAAAAGATCAACATATAAAAAGTAATTATATTTTGACATATTAATAAATACATGAAAATTAAATAAAGTAAACAATTCCATTCACAGTAGTCATAAAAGAATAAACACCTTAAAAATCACTTTAATAAAAGAACTACAATACCTTTAGTACGCTGAGAACTACAAAACACTGCTTAGAGACATTCAAGATGGTTAAAATAAATAAAGTGAGATAGCATGTCCATGGTTGGGGAAGAGTCAGTATTGTTAAGACAACAGTTCAGCTCAAATTGACCTCAGTGAAATGTCCATCAAAATTGCAGTAGGTCTATTTCAGAGAAACTAACAAGTTGATCCTAAAATTTAAATAAAAATGCAAATGAGCTAAAAGAGCCGAAGCAATTTTTAAAAAGAAAAATAATGCTATAGAACTATAGGATTTCAAAACTTTAAAACTACAAAAGTCAAGACAATGTGGTATTGGCATAAGGAAAGATTAATACATCAATGGAACAGGTGAGAGTCCATGAAGAAACCCTTACATACGTGGTCAACTGATTTTCAACAAAGGTGTGAAGACAATTCAAGGGGAAGGAGAGAGTCTTTTCAATGACTATTCATGGAACAACTGGATATAACCATACCTAAACAAATCAACATAGATACCACATTCTATGTATAAAAAGTAACTCGAATGGATTATACACCTTAATTTTAAGAGCAACACTATAAAATGCTAGCAGAAAACATAAGAGAAAAAAACTTTTTTGACTTCTGGTTAGGTAAAGATTTCTCATATTTGGCTCTCAAAGTATGATCCATTGAAAATATGATAAATTGGACTACAGCAAAATTTAAAACCCTGGTTTCTTCAAAAGACACCATTAAGAAAATAATAGGACGAGGAGCCACACACTGGGAGAAAGTATTTGCAAGTCACATATCTTATAAAGGACTTGTATCCAGAATATATAACCTGTTATAATTCAGTAAAAAGATAAACAACTTAATAAAATGGGCAAAATATTTAAATAGGATTTCACCAAAGAAGATATAAAAATGGCTAATGAGCACATGAAAAGATGCTCGGCGTCATCAGTCATTTAGGAAATAGTAGACAGAATTCCGAAACAGCTCTCCGAATCCCCACTCCCATGTATGTACGCTATATATCCCCTCCCTTTGAGCATGGACAATACTTGTGAACATGATGGGATATCATTCCCATGATTAAGTTGAAGAATATGGTAAAGGTTAAGGGATTTTGTAGATATAACTAAGATCTCTAATAGTTGACTTTGAGTTAATTAAAATGGAAATTATCCTGGGTGAACTTGACCTACTCAGGTAAGCCCTTTAAAAGAGGGTCCAGGTCTTCCCTGAAAGAGAGAGAGATTATTTCTCTTGCCTTGAGAAAGCAAACAGCCATGTTGTAAACTGCTTCTGGCGAGAGTCACAAGACAAGGACCCCTTCAGGGTGTTCTCTAGAAACTAAGAGTTATCCCCAGCTGATAGCCAGCAAGAAATGGAGACTTCAGTCCAGCAAACTCAAGGAACTGAATTCTCCCAGCAACCAGTTATCTTAGAAGAGGACCTCAAGCCTCAGATGAGGTCATGATCTCAACCAACCGTGATTTCCCTCAACAGTGGACCAGTTAACCTGAGCACAAACCCCTGACCCACAGGAACTGTGGATAAAAATCTACATTAAGTTCCTAAAATACGTGTGTGGTCATTTCTTGCACAGCAATAGAAAACTAATATAGAAGGTCCTCCAACAAGGTCCATTCTATACAGGGTTGATGAGATGTTGCTGGAACTCAACTCTTGTTTATATCAATTAACCCATGATAAAACTGGTTTTATTATACATTGCTTCACAGCAGTCCCAAGAACCTACTGACGTTAAGTGAGGACTCACTGTACAGAAATACACATTAAAACCAAGATAAATCAAATACACAATAAAATACGAAAATAGCTACAGTAAACAACAGAAACAACTGGATATGTTTCTGGTGAAAATATGAAATGGTCCAATCCAATCACTTTGGAATAACGACTTTTGCGTTTTCTTTAAAAATTAAGTATGCATTTACCATGTGACTCAGAATTTCCACTACTATATATCTACTCACAGGAAATGAGAACATACTTCCCACACAAAGACTTGTACACGAATGCTCATAGTGGCATTATTCAAAAATAGCCCAAATCAGAAACAGTCCAAATGTCTATCAACTGGGAACTAAATAAATAACACATGCTGTATTCATGCAATAAACTACTACTCAGTTAAAAAAAACAAAACACCTAACTGCAGACACATACGACTTGAAATAGACACAAGACCATTATCCTAAGTGAAGGAAGCCAGGCACAAAAGACCACATATTTTATGATTACACTTACATGAAATTCCTAGAAAAGGCAGAACTGCAGAGAAAAAGTCGACTGACGTTGGCCTGGGGTTGGGGGTAGGAGCAGGGATTGACTGTAAGGGGGCATGAGGGAACTTTTTATAATGATGGAAATCTTTTAAAGCCGCATTGTGATGGAGATGAAGCTTGAAATTTACTCAAAATCATCCATCTATACACTTACAGTGGATGGATGGTACACTTCGGTAAAGCTCTTAAAAGTGAAAAAGGGGCTTTTTAATAAAAAACACTCTTGTAAATAGGCATAAGACACTGAAATATTTGTTCCTTAGTAAGACTAGTGATTCTGCCATACCCTCTTTCCAAATATTTCCCAATATTCAGATGTCAAACACAGACTCAGTGACAATTTAACTCCTTAACCCTTTCTTATTCATATTCAACATTAAAAAGTGATCTGATAATCGGCCACAGAAGTTTTCTCTCCCACTCACATTATACTTCTGATTTAAAATTTTCCGATCTAAAAGAGGAAGGTAGTAGTAAGAGTCAAATTAGTCCATGTCACCCCCCAAACTCCTTTACCTGTAACGTCTTTGATTTATTTCCAATTGCCTCAATAAAATGGGCTTAGTGTCATGCCAGTGTTCATAAATTGGTATTAATTAGAAGTGATGCAGATTTCAAGGTTTCTGTCACACCTGGAGTAGTATGGGTTTCTGGAATCCTGACAAATTTCCCTCCTTTTAGGCAAATGAAAGTTTTTTGACCTTCTGACAAAAGGAAACAACTGAATCAAAACGGTTGCCAAGAACCTGACCGAAAACATTACTCAAGAAGCAGTTTACGACAAGTCCAAATAAAAGCAGTAAATTACAATGGCAGCTCTTGGGGATATTTTCTATTAAAGTCACTTTTAATGAGCATGTTAATATCTATTTTCCAATCAACCTCTTAACTATTTGGAGGCGTAACTTAATGAAATAAACCTGGATTTATCCTAATGAGCACACTCTCTCAAGGATTCTTCCATGCTAAGTGCAATGGATTCCCAGGGAAAAAAGTCTGGGTTTGAGTCTTGGTTCTGTCACTTAAACTGGTTGGGCCAAGGCACAATGATGCTCTTGGCCCCAGTTTCTGTATTTCTAAGATAAAATTAGTAATAATAATACCTTACCTATCTACTTTGTAAACTTTACATGAGGACTAAATAAACAATATAGGTAAAGGTGTTTTATAAACTCAAGTAGTCTACAAAAAATAGTTATTTAGGAAGAGTAAAAGAAAAGGATGGTAAATACGTTAAATATCCATTTGGTAATCCCGGGCCAAGCGCACAATTTCCTTCATCAAACCATAGAGTAGTCACATGAATTGATAAATTTATTTCAAGGGGCTCCAAGTACTCCTTATGTATCATCTCATATGTCTGCAGACTACCCATGAAGTGAAAACCAGTATTCCTACCTAAACAGTGAAAGCGGCTGAACAGAAAAGTTGCATGAGCAGTCTCAGCGTCACGGACAGTGTGCCAGGGCTCCAGTCCACCTCCAAGCAGGGCTGCAGGTGCTCTGGGGACTGTGAGACACTGAGGCCCGAGGTGACAGCCCACATTTGTAGTTCGCTATTTTCTGCACAATCTGCTTAGTCATGGCAGAAAAGATCACTCTTCTTTCCTTTGTTATCTTACAGAGTAAGTGTCCAAATGGTAGGGAAATAATGAAATGACAATAAATATATTGCCATAAATTTGGAGGCCATTTCCAAGGTACGTTCGTTTTTTTTTTTAATTTCTGAGAAAGAAGATGTGTAGTTCAGTAGGCAGTGAGATCAAACCCATGTTTGCTGGCACCTGGGTCCTAGGGAAACGAGTCGATGCCTTGTAAACAGGCACGATGCCATGCAGCCATATGGGTGCACACTGATGCTGCCAAGTGACCGTGTAGAAGAATCAGAAGTGTTTGTCGAGGGCAGCAGTCCCGGTGTGGGACATCCAAACAGCTGTCTACCCCGAGATTCATACGCCTGTGCTTAAGGGGACGTGACATGGTTAATCTATGTTGGATTAATTTTAAAACATAAAAATCAGCGTCTTTGGCCCCACACGGTCAGTTGGGCACACGGGTGAGTCATCTAACATACTCTCCTCTCTGTAGTTGCCTTTCTTCCCCTAAAAACCATGATGTAGTTCTATTTAATAGCTTTCCAAGGTGTCTAACTACATTCCGTGATAACGATCAAATATTTGAAAAGAAAAATAGTCTTCATAAATCCCAGTAATCTACATTCTTAATCTGAATTTTTGAGAAATATGGCCATATTTATCTTTGTAAAGATAAAAATCATTTCAATGAAATGCTGGTAAACTTATTTTAGTCAAGAGGTCAAACCAAGCAGCTGAACCACACTAAGAAATTTAGTTGGAGAAATAAATAAAATCAGTTTAGGAAGTTTAAAACTATAGTAATTTTATGTGAGTTTCAAGTTTGGAGCATCCAGAAGCTTTACTTAAATAGTTGGAGGGAAGGCTTGCTCCTTGAAAGTTTTATGTAGAACCATCAAAAATTTCATTTCCATATTCAGTGCATAACATGTAGGATAAAATATTTTCAGAAACAAGAGCTGAAAAGGAAATCAGAGAAATGGCAGGGTTTCCCCCCAAGCCTCTAAAAGCATCGTTAGGAACAGCATATCTTTTCCGGGGTAGCATCACTATAGGGCAGAGACCTGGGCACAAACACATCTCAGGGCCGGAGAACTGCGAATGTTGCACACACACGCACGCACAAAAGAGAGTTTACTCCAGAAAGCATCTCTGTGCTTTATGTAAATAGGAATTCAAATTAAGAAAACTGAAAAATGTCTCTGAAGAGTCAGAAGAGATGTTACAAAGGCCAGGTACTTATTCCCAGAGGAGCCCTTTGTCCTCTATCAGATTCTGTTCACATTGAGTTTCTATGTATTTCCAACAAACCTAGATGTCTCACCTAAAAACATATCTGAAGCAGCAAATTAAAAAGGAGATCTAGAAATGCTAATAGTCGAGAGGAGTTAGAGCTGACAATCAGGAAGGAACAAAGGGGGGCGGGAATAAATAACAGGAAAAAATCTTCAAAATACACTATAATCTGGGCCAATTTAGTACCCAGTCAAAACAGTTCTCATAGTCCAGTGGTCCCTGAGGACATCACAGCATATTATTTTCATGGTAATGAAATGCATACATAATGATGCTCCCAAGTCATAAAGAAAAGGCTCAATTATCTTCCACACAAAAAATCTTTCCAAAATGATTTAAATTAAAAAGAAAATGACTGGTGATTGAAGAATAGGCTCACTTTTATCCAAAATAATTTTCTTTCAGTTCCAGATCGCTGAAGTTTTCCTGTACATGTAGTATAATCATATGTATAAATTATGAACGACTTTATAGCCTTAAAAGTGTCTGGATACTGATGAGATCTTACCCTGATGCAATGACTCCTGGTTTAGAAGCTTGAATTTCAAGAGTTATGATGCAGCATATAAAACGTTATTATAAACTGCAACTCACTGCTACCCTTAGTACTATACCAGTTTGAGGAATGTTTTATCTCCCTCAAACTAAATCATCTAGATGTAAATAGTTTCTATTTTGGCAACTTTGGTTTCCTCTCTTCCACCTCAAGCTTTAAAATGTATGCCTTCATTAGAATGCTTTCTTCCTTCACACCAGCAAATCATTAATTATTCTTCATAAATAAGTAAAGTATCTCTTTACAGCGAGGACATAGCTCAATAGAAATTATAAATTGCAAGTCTTTCTTTGTCCTCACACACAAATAAATCCAGGGAAAACAGACTCTTTGAATAACTTTTTCCATAAAATTCCACTCCCTGACCCTCCAAACTGCATGTTTAGTGCCTATCAATTTATTTGGCTGCTTCTGAGCAAGCCTGTAGTACATGAGACGTCTAATAAGCATCAAAGTGCATCTATGAAGGCAGAAACGTGGCTTTTATTCTTCTTTTAGGCTTTCATATATTTAGTATACAGTGAATAGAATTGTCCCTCCAAGTAATTAAATCACGGATTGAAAGAATTATGCACCTAAACAGAATGTACCGAACTGTAATTAGACCATCAAAATAGCTACCACTGAGTGCATGTCATGAGCCCCTCATCACGCCTGCTGCCTGACATTCCCTCCCTCGGTCCACGCCGCAGCTCTGTGAGAGCGACTCACCCGGGGTCCACAGGAAGTAGACTAAAACGATGTGCAGATCTTTAACTGGGAGGACACAAATGTTTTTAAGAGCCAACCAAGTTAAAGGGGTGCAAATGAAGTCCGAATGTCCATGCTGTATTATGTATTCAGTTAAACCTTTCATTGCCTAGTACGTGATAAAGTATTTACAAGGAATGATAAAAGATTACTGTCATTAACAGTAACACACGCTAATATAAAGGTTCCTACGTTCTAGACATTCTTTTAAGTGTTATGCACACACATACAATTTCATATTAATCTTCAAATCCAACTTAGAAAAAAAGACTCATTAGATGGACCTGGAGAGTATTATGCTAAGTGAAATAAGCCAGTCAGAGAAAGACAAGTACCATATGATTTCACTCATGTGTAGAATCCAATGAACAAAATAAATTAGCACACAAAACAAAAACAGACTCATAGATACAGAGACCAGACTGACGGCGATCAGAGGGGGAGGAGGCCGAGGGGGAGCCGAGTGAAAAAGGTGAAGCGATTTAGAAGAGAACACCTCCCAGACACGGACAGCAGTCCAGTGAGGACCGGATGGAACGGGGGATGGACCGGATGGAACGATTTAGAAGAGAACACCTCCCAGACACAGACAGCAGTCCAGTGAGGAACCGGATGGAACCAGAGGGGGGGGAGGGAGAAGAGGGTAGAGGGGGATAAATGGCGACGGACAGAGACTGAACTTGGGGTGATGAACACACAATATACAGATGAGGGACTACAGAATTGTACACCCGAAACATATACAATTTTACTAACCAATGCCACCCCAATAAATTCAAATAAAAAATGAAAAAAAAGACTTTGTAAAATTATTCCCCATTCGGACATAGCCAATGGCCACTTGCTATACCCAAGCCCCCACCCCTCCCTTTCTTAAACAAATTCTGTTCCCCGAAGATCCCAAGTTACTCCCACCTGAGAAGGTGTGTGTTTGCTGCTTCCCCTGGACTGCTTTGTCTGCACACGTGTTGGTCATCCAAGTCTCTGCCCAAAAGTCAATTTAGGTAGTCCTGCCTTACCCACCCAGTCAAAAGTACAAACCTGCCGCCACCAGGTTACCTCCGTCACAGCGCCCTGATTCATTTCTTCATAGTATCGGTCACTATTCTGTCCTATAGCTAATGCGTTTGCTCCTTCATTGTCTGCACCCTCCATCCTACTCCAGAATAAAAGCTTAGCAAACAGGGCTTGTGACACAGCATGTGCTCAGCAGTATCTACAGACCATGTCCAATCCTTAAAGCGAATAGCAAAACATTATACATGAGCTGCCAATGTAGGGACCTTTGAAGGCGCCATTTGCCCGAGAGGTAAGGAAGTGTACTAATATACAATAAAAATAATGCCAAAAAGATCATGGAAAAACTTCTAACATGTCTGAGCCTTAACATATTAGTAAAAAGCCTTTGAGATAAATATAAAATCAGAAAAGATTTTGAGTGGAACAATGTAAAAAACATTCCATGTCAAAACTTGTGGGACAGAGCCAAAGCGGGTCTTAGAGAAAAATGCATACCTTTAAATACAGATTTCAGGAAGCTCAGAAGTTAGCAAAATAAGTTTTCATGTTAAGAATTTAGAAAAAGCACATGGAGAAAACCCAAAGGAACTATGGAAGAAGGAAAGAAAGTTATCTTTATCTTGTGAGCATAAATAAATGACACAAGAGAAAAAAATTACATGGAAGACTGAGAATTGGAATTGTAGTTTTAAAGAATAAGATGGACAGTGATAACAGGCAGAACTGTATACATAACCTATATAAGAGAATGTAGAAAAAGAGAAAAGATACACATAGCATCCAAGAAAAAAAAAAGAAGCAATAACTACAGCCCTAAAAGCTTTAGAAATGAGAATGGTGCCCAAGTTCCCCCAGGGCCCTGCTAAGGTTATTTCAACCTGAAGATTTTCCAGCATGACATGTATGTAGCTCAGCACCACCAATCAAAATCAGGGTATTTCCTTCCACTGAACTTTTAAAATAAACTTTGTATGCCCATTAAACTGTTAAAAAATATCCAGCCATGATTTTTCCCTAGGGACAAAAGAATTGTGGAACATTTTGAAAACACAAACTAACTGAAAACAAATCAGAAACTCACTATAATCCCGGAGATGGTTCTACCAAGTGCCTGGAAACACAAAACCAAAATACCTGAGAGAAAAAAGAAAACGGACTGCCAGCGAAAGCCTGGGCGCTATCTTTTTGAAATGCACTGATCATTTGGCCTGCGCTTCTCACCGTTCCTGCTCTTTCACATTCTTGTCCGGCCAAACCTAGTAACTTAATTCTCCTTCACTCACCCAGTGTTTCGATGCCTCCATTGCTTTTACTCATCTGGTTCCCTCGGCCTGTGTGACCCCTGCCTCGTCTCTACTTGTTCCAGCCCTGTCTGGGAAGAAACGCCTCATAGTCCCTAGTTAGAAATGACGTCTCCGTCTCCAACTCCTTCTAGAGTGCTCTTGCTGCTGTTGTTGCATTTACAGCACTGTCTATCTTTCCCTGCATCATTACTTTCTTAACACATACTTTACCTCCCTTGTGCCATAATCGAGATGCATGGAGCACTTCATGTTCATCTCTGTTTGCTCCTCGGCATCTAATAGAGCTTCAGGCTTTGTATCAAGCCAGGGATTTGAGTAATATAACCTCTGAGCCTGTTTCTTCATATTTATTGTGGGGGCTAAATACAGTTACTACCTCCTTAGTGTTATTTTAAGAATTAAATGACAGCCTTGGCAGAGTGGCTCAGTTGGTTGGAGCATCGTCCCGTACAGTAAAAGGCTGCAGGTTCAATCCCTGGTCAGGGCACATAACTAGGTTGCAATCCCCAGTCAGGGCACATACAGGAGGCAACTGATCAATGTTTCTCTCCCTCTCTCTTTCTCCTCCCCTTCCCTCCCTCTCTCTTTAGAATCAGTGAGCATATCCTTGGGTGAGGATTAAACAAAAGAAAGAATTAAATGACATTACGTACATAGAACTCTTACTACAATGTCTAGTATGGAGTAAGCAATCAAAATGATATGCATTCAGTAATTGTCAAATGAAATAATATCCCAACCTTGAATGAGGAAAGGTACAGAAGGCTTTCATCTACTTTGACAATTAAACGTGCAAAACTTAGCCGTTTGCACACTAAATCCATATTAACATTTCGCCACTTGTAACAGTCCTACTACACTATCAATTTCTACATATGTCATCAACTTACTGTCAGCTCTCCTGGAAGAAAAATACTATCATACTAAATATATATATCAATTACAAGACATGTTTTCAATTTATGAGATATTTTCAGTTGTGGAAATGCCACAATTTTCATGCCAGGTCCCTTTCTGTTTTGTAACTCCCATCAGTCCTGTGCACACACATCACAGTTATTCTGGACAACGGGCAGCGTCCACCACCCCCTTGCATGCCTGCTACTCGAATTTCTTTTCCACCTCAGCGTCCCTGTAAAGCTCCGGACCTTGCTGCCCGTCCCTGCCACTGTCCTGGCTATAAACACCGTGGTGGCACAGGAGACTGTGCTTCTCATTGCTCGTGGGCCTCTCCCTCTTGATTCTTCACAGCCCTAAGGGTTTTGAAGTAGTTGATCATTCCTCTCTCAATTATGCTCCTCCTATATTGCCACTTACACTAACAGCTTAAATTTTCATATAGTGTTTTATAATATGCAACCTATTTTCACAAGAATACTCCATTTAATTTTCACCACTCCCCCCAAAAACAAAACCCCTCATGAGGTAAAACCAGGCATACATTTATTCCCATTTCACAATGAAGAGATGGAAGCCCAGAAAACATTTCTGGACTTGCCAAAATTTGTAGAGGTAAGGTGTGAAAGCACCCAGGTACTCTCCGTCTACACACAGCGTCTTTTGTTTTTAGTTCTCTCCCAACTCCTTCTGCCTCCTAGTCTCTCCTCCATTCTTTTCAGCATTTGCTGTTGCCTCCACTGACTCCTACTTCCCTCCCAAGCCTTAATTGCTTACCCTTGTAACAGTTTGTCCCTCTGTTTCTCCCCTGGCAGTCACCATAGCTCCAGGCTTCTAATATAACCTCTACCTAGAAGAGCCCAGATCTCTATCCAACATGACAGTCTTCATTTCCCACTGTACCTGGGGACTCCCGTCCATATATCCTGCCATCACATTAAATTAGCAAAATGGACTCGTTGGTCAAAAAAGTACGTTCTAAAAAAGAGAGCGAAGACCGTTGTATTCTCTAACCACAGTAAAAACAGGTTTTATCCTATTCTTGAATATCCCGACTATCTAAGGAAATTCTGTCCTCCCTTCTTGAACGAGCACTTTGATGAACGTCGCCATAACTATGCTTGCAAAGCGGGAGTCTATAATAAAAAATAAAGGGTTGTCTTTTGCCATCATAGTAGTTCCTCAGACCTTTCTGGCTGATCTGGCATCCACTGCTCACCTAGCCACTACCCACATACCCGTGTGTGGTCAAGGGTGGCAGGCGGAGTATCTAACCACAGTGCTGACTGCGCCCGATAGGTGCAGCCATCCAGGGGGTGACGGGCGAACGCCACCCGCCCATGCCAACGCAGCTCACTCAGTGCCACCCCGAGGACTTGGACCTTCGGGCCTAAACAACAGCAACAACAACAACAACCAGCGATGAATTGTGGCATCCATGGCTTTAAAAACTGTGAAAACTTGACATATTTTGATAATTGTAGAAGAATCCTGTGCCAGGAATCTGTATTGCTCTGCACTACTCCTCTGAATATGATGGCAGAACACACACACACATGTTCAGGACTTCTCGAAACTCTGGGAAGCATTAAGGAAAGACGCCAGAAAAATTAGATATGACTAACACTATGCTACGAAACTTACAATTGACACTATTCGGCTGCAGTTCAACATATTGTTGCAGCCATAACTGAATTGCTAGCAAAAGTACGGAAATAAAAACCTCTTATTTCATTAAGGCCCCCATCCCTATGAAACTGTATAGCATAAAACAAAGTCTTAATGACAATGCAAGCCCTGTAGATAATCAGAAGATTTTCACAGTAATAAAACAGGTTAGCTTGCCAAACACCCCATGTTTGGTTCATCATATGATACTATTTAGGGTCTATAATCTTGAAAGGGCAATCCGATAACCACACTAGAAGCAATTTTGTACGATACTAGTGCTGAAAAGTCAATTTAACTTTCCAGCTTTATAAGACTTTGTTATTGCTATTGTTAATTATTTCTCATTTAATGGGAAATTGGCAACAAGGTCCCCGACTGTCATTTTAAATCTGCAGTAATATCATGTGAAGCTTTTCGTCCTTATTCCCAAGTCCTGGATTATCCGAGTTAAATGGCAGAGCCGGCGTCACGAAAGCTCAGGGGCAGGCGCTGTTACACAAATTGCCAATTCAATTAACAGTGTGCAAATGCTCCACTGGCAGACTGCGGGAAGGACAGCCATTTTGGCAAGTGTCATTCCTAATTTATCAAACTGTCAAACCTTCCACTCAGGTGCCCGCGGTCACTGTCTGCTTCTTAATGCCACATTGTAAAAGCTGCAGGAGCCATTCTTGTAGTTTGACAAGGCACAATGCTCAAAACTGATTTTAAAATCAAATGTACAGTTGTCTTAATTATTCTCAGTATAAATGATGTTTTAATTACAAAAACAGAGTGGGAATATTAAATCAGGATCGGATGCTAGGTTTACTAGAAAGGAAGAGAACTTGTTACCTGCCTGCCTGAAGAAGTAACAGAGGCAGAATAATTTATCCTACGACAATTTATTAAGCTATAGCATTCCTATTTTTACTGAATCCCTGCATAAGGGTTTTTGTCCCCCAAATTTACACAGTATCAATTCTTACTGCAAACTGAGCGATAAACTCTCCTCTCTGTAGCTGTCCCGATGGTTTTGAAATGATCGGAAGGAGTGATTCACCAAGGGATGCTCACGTCCTAAGAGCCCTTCTCCCCACTTCCCTTTACCCTGATTCTAAGAGCCCACAATTCTAAGAGCACACTATTCCTCATGTATGGGTGCCCCACTGAAATTCTACAAGGAGCAAACCTTACCAAAGTGTTGCCATCTTCCAGGCATTCATCAATTAGCAACTGGATATTGAATAAGGCCCTGGTTCTCAGTGCCTGAGAGAGGAGAAGTAACAAGTTGTTTGGGCTCGATCTATTTCAGCAAAAATTTCCCTCCGCTACTTATTTGATATTCTTAATATTCAGCAATTGACCACTGTTCTCAGAATATCGAGACAACCAATATGGCAGAAAAAGAATATTTTCATTATGAAGTTATCTCTTTCTTTCTCCACAAACATTAATGAATACTCTGTATTTATAAATACATTAATGAAGGCTGAGAAGGGAGGTGCAAGGGGTGTGTGTGCAGACACCAGCTCAAAGTCCATCAGGCTGTTTGGTTTAAAAAAGACAAATCCAGGAGAGACTTTTGGGTGAACGGCCTTGGAAAGCCTCATGCATTATGAAAGCATTCCATCAACAAATAATTATTAAGCACATGTATGTGCCAGGGGCTATTAGCCAGGCACACATAGGTGGGTCAGATATGGCCCCTGACATTGAAGAGCTAAGTTTTAGTAGAGAGAAGTGATAGCATCGTAAAGCAATAAACACTTCAGTTTGTAGGCAGAACCTCCACTTCAAGGTAAGTCAGAAAGACCTTTTGCAATTTTAATTAAATTGGCCAGATATGCAAATGGGCAGAAAATGCCTATGATGCCCTGATCAGAATAGAATGCCTCCCAAGGAACAGAGTGTCTTACCCCCAAATACCTCCTATACAACTTGAAATTTCACCATTACCAAGTCATTCCTTTGGCTCTATCCAGCTTTATATTTTCTGTTTCATCTATCAGTGTTTTACCTATCAAGTATTAATAGCTCATAGGAATATTTAGTTTGGGATTGGATAAACACAGGCCAATGTGAATAGGAATAAAATGGCTAAATTTTTAGCGAAAGGGGAAGGATGAAAGAGCTTCAGTGACAACGTTCTTTAAAATTGTGTTTGAAAAGCCTTTTCCTTTACATATGTATGGCTGTATATATGTATGTGTAACATACATATACGTATGTATACACAGCATATACACACATATTTAGACAATACAGTTAATAAGGACATAATTGCTCCTTGAGAATGCAAAAGGCCGATCTGACTACCAAATATATAATTTGGCAGGCAGTACATGGATTAAAAATTAAAGACAATCGTTTTGCTTCCATACCATGAGACCATCAACCGGACAGATGCATTTCATTAGAGGGTAACAACAGAGGGATGGGAATTAGAAGCAATTCAGAGCATCAGACCCTGATGGCATTGTTCTTCACTGAAAGAAATCTTGATTTTTATCACTACCAGTAATTTTCATCATTCTTGGCACAATATAATCAGCACACCTTTCGCTAAGCGTCTACCTTGTCCATGGCACTATACTAGGGAGCCAGTGCGGGAGCACAAGGTCCTGGTGCTCACAGGGCTTGCAGTTTCCACTGCGCTGCAAAGCAGTCCCATCTCTGGAAAGGCCAGGCTCCTCTGCTCTCAGAAAACCTAACTGGCTCTTCTCCACTCTGGTAGGTTTGTGAGCCACCTATGGAATACCTGCTCCCTCCCACCTGCCTAAATACACCCACTTTTCAAGGCACGAAATAATACAATTTTTATTTGTGAGATCAGTAAGTAACAATGCTGGGCTTCGCTTGTGTCCCAGGGACATTCCAGTTATTGGATAGTATTATTTATATACCGACCGGATATGATATATCCACAGAAAGAAACAAAATAATAACAGCAATAGTTTTTAATATCTGGGGCTTATATTTGTTGAGCATCTACTTTGTGCTTGGCTATCTTTTTAAAATTTTACTTTTCATTTGTAGTTTACATTCGACATTATTTTCTCCTTGTGCTTGGCTGTTTTTTAAGATCTTTATGTCGTCTCAGGTGGAACAATCATTACCTTCATTTTACAGCCAAGGGACTCAGGCAGAGAGAGAACTGACAAGTCATTCACACCAGGTCACCCAGCTAGGATCTGACACACCTGGACTCGAACCCAGTGCTTGCTCTCTGCTGTGTTACCATGCCTGTGGATACGAAATATATTAGCCCTCGAACTTCCACAGCAGAGAGTAACGACCACATTGCTCTACTTTTATTCATAATGAGGTGAGAGAATGTAAATAAAGATAGACTTAACCTGGGTAACCTCAGGACTTACTGAACAACCCAAAATCCCAGAACACTCTGACCGCTCCCCCAGCTGTTCTCCAGCCCGCACCACCTCTTGAGGATGAATTCCATCTGATGTTAAATCCCATCCTGTATCAGCCAACTCGGGAGGATCTGCAAATCTCCTCAATCTTGCCTTGAAGTTATTGGAACTAATTAAGCAGGACAGGCTCAAATCATTGGTGGATATTCCTTCTATTAGTATTCCCCCAGGAAGCCTGATGTCTGTTAGGAAGTCTTTTATTCTAAAACTTAATTGCCCCCTCTACTCCAGGAGAGGTGTGCAAAACCCTGATAACAAAGTAAACACACGGAGGTTGGAGAAATGCATCTTGGTGCGGTGCTTCCCATCCCTCCAAGAGGTGGCATTCTCCACGGTTTGCCTGACAAGGAAGGCATTCAGCAAGGAGGCGCCCGCCGGGCAAGCTAGAGGACCTTCTAGCCGTTCTTGATTCAGTCCTCCAAACTGTGGTCTCCTATCTCTGCACTGATCAAGCAATTAATAAAATGCTAGTCAATCAGCAAGAATAGGCTTTGCTTTTCACAAAGAAAGAGATTAGCTTCTCAATTTAATATATGAAAATCAGTCTCACTAGATTACGTCTGCCTTGTGCGTGCACTGAAACACGTCACTTGGAGTGTGGTGGGCGACGTGGAGGTAGAGGTCATCATTCCTATCCTCATCTGGCTTGCCATCTATTTGGGGAATGATTTCACATCCGGGTCCACATTCTCTTTTGACGTAATGGCATCATCTCGGAGGAGATACCCATTACCTGAACCAGAGCAATGACTGCCCAACTAGCTCGCTTGTCTCTGATACCTCATTACCACAGGGATCTTCCTAAGAACACCCTGATCCATCTCACCATCAAAGCCTTCTAACTTTCCTTCCTGGTTACCAAAATGTACCTCTCCAGGCAGTCATTCTAACTCCAAATTCCCAGCCCTCTGTCGAATCTTCCCTTAGACACACTGTGCTCCGGCCTTCCTGGAGACTCTCTTACCTGAGTGTGCGGTGCTCTTCTTTCTTCCTAAATGCTGTGCCCACTGTGCCCTTGCCCTAAAGTCCTTGCCTGCCATTCGATTCTCCCCTTCCTTCCATGGCTTCTCCCCTCCCCACCTCCCCCACGAAGTCCTTCCCCATGAGCCAGTCACAGTGGAAGGGGTCGCTTTCTCTCAACCCCATCATCCCATTTTAGCTATACCTTTCATAAGGCACTGGTTTTTATTCATCCTCAGAAAACATTTACTGAATCCCTGCAATGTGCCATGCAATGGTGACACAAAAATGAAAAATAAAACAGGTTCACAAAAAGCTCAATGTATCACGAGAAGCACACACACGCGAACAACTGACAATGAATCAGTGTGACAGGCTCTGTGTGAGGTTTCTCAAGCCGGTACTGTTGACATTTTGGGTCAGATAATTCTCTGTTGTGTGTGTGTGTGGCGGGGGACTCTGTCCTGCACAGTATAGGATGTTTAGCAGCATCCCTGGCCTCTACCCACTAGACTCCAGCTTGACAAGCCCCAACGTCTTCAGCTGTGCTAAATGTCTTCTGGGAAAACCTGCCCCGGTTGGAAACGACTGTGTTCGAGGGTTTCCCAGAGAGTGCTGAAGGTGCGCAGGAAGGCAGGTGCAGGAAGAATATGCTTCACTGCGGGGGACAACACTGGACCCCAAATGATGAAAAGCACCTGAGAACGAGGGTGGTGTGGGGCATAGCCAGGCCTCGGTGATGGCATGGAGACGGAAGACTGAAGGACGCTCCTGGGATCGTAGCTACAGCTGCATATTGATGGTGCAGAATGGAAAGGGGAGGCTGACAGGGGCAGGGCTCTGTATTGTAACGTATTCCCACTATATACTCTCTGATCAATACGATTGTACAACTACAAAGGATCTTAGAAATTGATGAAGCTATTTGTTTTCCCACGTGAAGCATCGAGGAAAGAGGAAAGAGGAGAGCAGACTTGAATGGAATGTCTCCACTTTGTACACTGAGGGTCGGCAGGTTCCTCGCCCCATGCTGCCTCAGCTACACGACCTATTAACCTCAAACAGTAACTGCTCTACCGTAGGACTTTTTTTGTTAAGGGTAAGTAACTAGCACTGTGCCTTAGAGTCACAATACATGCCAATTTCCTTCTCTTTTTTTCCAGAGGATCCACCTGTCCTAGGAAAGAGAGAAAGGACTGCCGCTTACTTGCCAATACACAATCCCTATTATAGCATTTGACAGATTGAACAGTGCTTCAATATGGGCTAAAGATGGCTGGAAATTCTTTGCTGGTTTTCCCTTCAATAGGGAGGAAGAGCAGCAAAGAAGGTGAAGTGGGTGGGGCCTACTTTGCCTTCCCTTGGGTCTAAGTAGGACTTGGGATTTGCTCTGAGCATTAGAAAGTGTCAGGGCCAGCTTCTGCCTAGCCTTTAAGTGGCCAGATAACTTCCACTTTTGCTCCAGAGAAAGCAGGCAGCCACGAAGAGGTCTCCCTGTTTGGAGACCTCCTTTGTCTGAAGCCGCCCAAACCAGCTACACAGAGGAACAACACGCAGGAGAACCCACGCACTCTGACGACACCTGCCTCTGTGCCCAGTGAATGCTGCCACACAAAGGCCTAGGCGAGCCCAGGAGAAAGACCTCCCCAGCAATCCACAGAATGAACAAAATCAAATCATGGTTATTCGAAGCCACTTACTTTGGGCTATTCTGCTATAAGTGACAGATAATTTAAGTTAATGTATGCATCAACATTGGAGGCTATAACGAGCATGGGTCGGTCCTAAGCATCGTTATTTACAGAAAAAAGAGAAGTCCGTAGAAATTGGAATAGTCAGAAAATGTCTTGGAAGATGTCGGATTTAAGCTGTAACTTGAAGAATATTTGATTAATGCTTTAAATATTAAGAAAGTATGGACTCGCCCAGGCCACCTGGCTCAGTCGGTTAGAGTACTGTTCCATGCACTGAAGTGTTGCTGGTTCAAGTCCCAGTCAGGGCACATACCTAGGTTGCAGGTTTGATCCTGCTTGGGGCCTGTACAGGAGGCAGCCAGTCAATGTTTCTCTCTCACGTCACAGTCTTCTCTCTTTCTCTCTCACCAATATTTCTCTCTCACATCAAACTCTCACATCAAACTCTCTCTCTCTACCCCGTCACCTCTTTCTGTCTCCTTTCCTCTCTCTCTAAAAAGATCAATGGAAACATGTCCTCAGATGAGGATGTTTTTAAAAAAGAAAGTATGGAATCATTGTTGTTTATTATAACTATACATTTTCCCCATTTTTATTGT
>PVKM010005518.1:0-25534 GCA_004027735.1 Carollia perspicillata | reverse complement strand
TGTGACAGGCTCTGTGTGAGGTTTCTCAAGCCGGTACTGTTGACATTTTGGGTCAGATAATTCTCTGTTGTGTGTGTGTGTGGCAGGGGGCTCTGTCCTGTACATTATAGGATGTTTAGCAGCATCCCTGGCCTCTACCCACTAGACTCCAGCTTGACAAGCCCAAACGTCTTCAGCTGTGCTAAATGTCTTCTGGGAAAACCTGCCCCGGTTGGAAACGACTGTGTTCGAGGGTTTCCCAGAGAGTGCTGAAGGTGCGCAGGAAGGCAGGTGCAGGAAGAATATGCTTCACTGGGGGGGACAACACTGGACCCCAAATGATGAAAAGCACCTGAGAACGAGGGTGGTGTGGGGCATAGCCAGGCCTCGGTGATGGCATGGAGACGGAAGACTGAAGGACGCTCCTGGGATCGTAGCTACAGCTGCATATTGATGGTGCAGAATGGAAAGGGGAGGCTGACAGGGGCCGGGCTCTGTATTGTAACGTATTCCCACTTATATACTCTCTGATCAATACGATTGTACAACTACAAAGGATCTTAGAAATTGATGAAGCTATTTGTTTTCCCACGTGAAGCATCGAGGAAAGAGGAAAGAGGAGAGCAGACTTGAATGGAATGTCTCCACTTTGTACACTGAGGGTCGGCAGGTTCCTCACCCCATGCTGCCTCAGCTACACGACCTATTAACCTCAAACAGTAACTGCTCTACCGTAGGACTTTTTTTGTTAAGGGTAAGTAACTAGCACTGTGCCTTAGAGTCACAATGCATGCCAATTTCCTTCTCTTTTTTTCCAGAGGATCCACCTGTCCTAGGAAAGAGAGAAAGGACTGCCACTTACTTGTCAATACACAATCCCTATTATAGCATTTGACAGATTGAACAGTGCTTCAATATGGGCTAAAGATGGCTGGAAATTCTTTGCTGGTTTTCCCTTCAATAGGGAGGAAGAGCAGCACAGAAGGTGAAGTGGGTGGGGCCTACTTTGCCTTCCCGTGGGTCTAAGTAGGACTTGGGATTTGCTCTGAGCATTAGAAAGTGTCAGGGCCAGCTTCTGCCTAGCCTTTAAGTGGCCAGATAACTTCCACTTTTGCTCCAGAGAAAGCAGGCAGCCACGGAAGAGGTCTCCCTGTTTGGAGACCTCCTTTGTCTGAAGCCGCCCAAACCAGCTACACAGAGGAACAACACGCAGGAGAACCCACGCACTCTGATGACCCCCGCCTCTGTGCCCAGTGAACGCTGCCACACAAAGGCCTAGGCGAGCCCAGGAGAAAGACCTCCCCAGCAATCCACAGAATGAGCAAAATCAAATCATGGTTATTTGAAGCCACTTACTTTGGGCTATTCTGCTATAAGTGACAGATAATTTAAGTTAATGTACACATCAACATTGGAGGCTATAACGAGCATGGGTCCTAAGCATCGTTATTTACAGAAAAAAGAGAAGTCCGTAGAAATTGGAATAGTCAGAAAATGTCTTGGAAGATGTCGGATTTGAGCTGTAACTTGAAGAATATTTGATTAATGCTTTAAATATTAAGAAAGTATGGACTCGCCCAGGCCACGTGGCTCAGTTGGTTAGAGTACTGTTCCATGCACCGAAGTGTTGCTGGTTCAAGTCCCAGTCAGGGCACATACCTAGGTTGCAGGTTTGATCCTGCTTGGGGCCTGTACAAGAGGCAGCCAGTCAATGTTTCTCTCTCACGTCACAGTCTTCTCTCTCTGTCTCTCACCAATATTTCTCTCTCACATCAAACTCTCACATCAAACTCTCTCTCTCTACCCCGTCACCTCTTTCTGTCTCCTTTCCTCTCTCTCTAAAAAGATCAATGGAAACATGTCCTCAGATGAGGATGTTTTTAAAAAAGAAAGTATGGAATCATTGTTGTTTATTATAACTATACATTTTCCCCATTTTTATTGTTAAATTTTCATATATAGAGAAAAATTAAAATAATAGTAAATACCCATTTACTTTCTACCTAGATTCGACAGTTATTAATATTTGGCAATAGTTGCTCAATCTATAAACATAAACACTCACACACACATTTTAGCAAACAGTTGAAGGTAAATTAGAAACATCACGCCTTTTTAAAATTGTGATAAAATATAACAAAATTGATCATCTCTGCCATTTTTTATGTGCACAGTTCAGTAGTGTCAAGTATTGCATATCACTGTGTAACTAATCTCCAGACCCCTCTTCGTCTTGCAAGACTAAAACTTTACACCCATTAAACAACAACTCCGATCCACCTTTCCTCCAGCCCTGGCAGCCACCATCCCAGGCCCCCTTTTCTATGAACTTAGTCCAGGTACCTCACGTAAGTGGCATAGGACTGCATTTGTGGTTTTGTGATTGGTTTAGTTCACGCGAGGTTCATCCACATTCTACCTGGCATGTATCCACAGGCCCTTCATTTTTAAGGCTGAATAATATTCTCTTGTATGTAGCTACCCCATTTTGTTCAGCTACAGTGGATACTTGGTTTTTTGTTTGTTTGTTTGTTTTTACCTCTGGGCTATTGTAAATAAGCTCCTGTAAACATGGGTGTATTAACATCTCTTCAAGGCCCCTGCTGTTGATTCTTTTGTTTATGCACCCAGAAGTGGAACTGCTGGATCATATGGTAAAAGATGTACATGATTCAATACGCATAACTAAAGAATAGGAATATTCTGCTGTGAATTTTTACCTTTTATTGGTTAAAGGTTCACATACAGTATTTGTAAACTGATGCCCTGCGTTTGTGTTCTAGTCCTCCCATCACTGACTATATAACTTTAAACAAGCTACTTAGCCTTCCTAAACCTCGGTTTCTTCATTTAAAAAATGGGATAACAAGAATGTCTGCCTCATAGAGACATTGGGAACACTGTGAGAAAATAGCGCTGAGCACAGTGCCTGCCAGAGGGTCTGTGTTCTCAGAATGTAGAGGCTGCTGTCAGGAAAAGTCCTGCCACAGGGCAAACCTGGTGTTGTCTCACCACGATAGCACTGAATGGTGATTCGGTTTAGCCTTCACTCATCATTTTCAGATGTTCGTAAGAGGGAACACTAGCCTCCTCAGTATTGTTTTTCTCCCAATGCAACCTGCTTTGCATAAATCCTCCAGCAAGGTCAACATTCTCTAATTTTCCCTCACACCTATACAGAACTGAAATCCAGTCAAACTGGAGTGTTTTATAGAATTTTGGATGGAACTTTTGCAGTGTTCGAATCAAACTTCCTTGTCCACCTGGTTCCCAGCCTTTGCTTGAATAAGCACATTACAGCTCAGTCCCTTGTAGTTCTGAGGTGTTGACATGACTGCTTTTCCTCAAACTGAGTCAATACCTGCCCTCCTGGCTCACTCCTGGGGGTACTGAAGAGGGATTCTTGTTTCAGATTAGAGAGCAAGCAATTGACCTCCAGCATCCCTCCCAGCTCTGTGAGTACATGACATGCCTTCTTTATGCTAAAGCAGGCACAAGAGAGCCTGCGACTTCTTTCCAGTGATAGTTCAAGATTAGATGTGTCTCTCTTCAAGACGTTCAATGCTCCAGATGAGAAACAATGCAACAAGGCTTTGTCTGATGTGAAATGCATTAAATTTACTGTACTACTGAACACCAATGCGAGTACAGTCATGCAAATTAATAGATTCCCATGTGCAGAGGCAAAGGGAAAGTATTTGGGGCTTAAAAGTAGTATCTCCAGGGTTATCACCTGAGTTTACGATTCTGCAGGGTGCACTGTAACCATCCCGGCCTTCATGGGATCTGGTTTGCACAGTCAAACCTTGGTAGCACTACAAATAGAAATCCGTCTATTGTTCATCAGTACATTTCCCACTTGCAGGGTGATGTATATTTCAGGAGAGAACTCCATACATAAACCCATGCACGAAAAAAAATCTATACACTTCATTCATATCAAACCTGTTATGCAAACTTGGAATCACGGAGCTAAAGTTTGAGACACAATCTTGCAACTGGGGTAACTGATATATACTAACAGAAATACTCAGCTCCTTTCTTTTAGGTGATTCTGGGAATCACTGATTCCACTTAAAAGACTAGAGAAAATTTTTAAGCTTTAATTGTAAGCTTTAAAATCATTTCTCACCTGAATAGCTTCTTTAAAACTGCAAAAGCAAGAATAATTTTAACTTTTCTGAGATACTGCTGCTCCATATTGAGATTATAAATTAATAGACCGGGGACTGTCACAAACTGGGACCTTCAGTCAGCTCTGTCTGGCACTAAAATAACACTGTGTCGTAGTTGGGAACCTCGAGGCCACTAAGCCCGATGTACATATTTCACTTTCAGAATTCTCAACAAGATTCAAAATTCGAGTCCTTCTGCTCGGATCTTACTCTCACTCATTTATGGACCATCACTCTCCACCCTACTTCACT
Organism: Carollia perspicillata; assembly: GCA_004027735.1. NCBI lineage: Eukaryota > Metazoa > Chordata > Mammalia > Chiroptera > Phyllostomidae > Carollia > Carollia perspicillata. The sequence goes on along the minus strand of PVKM010005518.1, from coordinate 21,128 downwards.
TTACCGCCATGGCTTTTCCTCTCACATCCTTCCCACTGTCCGCGAAATCCCTTCACCCTAAGCCTTCTCGTAGACCGTACACTTTATCACTTAACTCTATCTGAAGCCTGGCTCTCCCTACACCCCCTGCAGGACTCTGCTTCTCCTGCAAACCTTCTAAATGGAGGCTATTTATCTCTCTCACTACTACCCTCCCAATGCACGCACACACACACACACACACACACACACACACAGGCATACACGCATCACATCCCTGCCCAGGACTAAAGATAGCTTAGCTTCCACTACTGCCAGAATATGACTCCTCTGTTCTCATGAAAAAATTCCACCCTTGAGGCACCCATGCCTAGGTTTATTGCTTGCTCACCTTATTATCTCACCTTTCCCCTGCTTCTTAACGACTTCATCCTCAATGTTGGTACATAGATAATACAGTAAAGAATCTACCCATTGCTCAAAAACCTAATTACTGCATATCAGCCACTGAATAAAATTATTATTAATACACAAAAATCTTTCGTGCATATTTTCATAATTTTTATCAAATTAACTTATTATTGCCCTAAATTCCAGGTGGGTATTTGTTTTCTGGCTCCTGGAGACAACCCATCCATATCCCTTTACATTGCTTTCCTTTTCCCATCCTATCTGCCAAGAATTTTACTTATTTCCCAGAAGCAACCAGACATTAACCTGCTGTGCACTCCAATTTTCCCTTTTCTCCATATCCCTTTGGAGAGTGTATGTGTGTGTATGTATATAATATATAAATACCATTATTAATATAATTATATATAGTTTTCATGTTATCTTGCCATTTTACACCATAAACTTGTTATTCAGCTCTTTCATTGAATATTTTTCTCTATAAGTGAGTTATAACCTTCATGCAGGCATAGACTATGGTTTCTATTTCTTATTAGTTTTTAAACAAATATTTGCCAAGCAATAGGAGTCATATGATTAAAATTAATGCATAGAGATATTATTTCTTACCGTTTTGTTTTTTTTTAAAGAAGGCTTTCTTTACCTACAAATTTGGCTTGAGTTTGTAAGAAAACCAGGCCAAATACTGTTAATGATTAAATAGTAGAGTCAGAATGTTTTCTTGTCATTCAAACTGTGCTAGCACAGCGGGCCCAGGTATTACTGGAACCCATTCAATGTGTTCTCCATATTGTGCTGCAGGGTCACCAGTCCTTATAGGATAGCGAATACTCTCTATGTAGCTGATACTCTATCTTCCAATTAGAGTATTTTTACACGTACTTAGAGGACAATGGGAAGCAGTAAGTTTAAATAACAATAACCATCACCATGTACTCATCCTCGCTATGCATGGGGCACTTCATATGTATGATTTCTAATTCTTCTCTCAACCCGAGATACAAATACCATTGTCATTATTTCACAGAGGAGATAACTGAAGGTCCAAGAGCCTAGATAAGCTGTTGAAGATCACACACCTGCAAAAGAGAGGCGCTAATGTTTTAGCTCTGTTCCATGTGATTCAAAAGCCTTGTTATTTCCACTGTGCCCAAGTAATGTTAAATAATAATTGACAAGTTTTGGAAATAGGTTATTTAAAGTATTTATATCAGCATGGATATATACTGTGTTTCTGACTGTCACTGAATTTATATTTAATGTATAATCCCTAACTCTTTCGACTTACCTAAGATCTTACCTATTATCACCTAAGAATCTATAGTCCGACACTTATTTATAAAGTGGTTTATGAGGTATTGGTGTATACAATATTTTGAAACTGAAGGGGGACAAAAAAGGGCAGGAAATCACCAAATAACAAATCAACAACAAGAACAATGTGGTATTTTAAGCAACAGATATCCGAAACATTGACTCTGCAGACTTTGAATAGAGTTTGTCAAATTATGTGTAAGGTTTGAAGGTAAAAGATAAACGATGCTAAAAAATAGCAAATATGACCTAAAGGGACACAAATAAAAATACCATTTCAAATTTACAGAGAGTCCTATTGTCCCAAACTAAAAGTGGTCATGTTTCTCTGGTATGATGCCTCTACTAATCACTCATTACTTAAGGAATAATCCCCAAAGTTTGACATGGTGGAGTGATTCAAGTTTAAAGTTCTCATAACTTTATTATATAACAGAGATTATATCAACTAATTCCCATTGGCCCTTTAGCTATAAATACCTACTAATGTCACAGCTACTGATGGCATGCATATTCACTGAATTTTTGTTATAATACTGACTTCACTTTTTATTCACAGGACATTAAAAATAAGAGTACCTTACAGCAAGACTTTTGCACTTCGTGAATTAACATTGTTTGGATGAGGAGTGCAGCAAACATTTCATTTACAGATTCTACCATCAGAAATTGCGCTACAGAGAAGTGCCCAACAGTCGGTATCTAACAACTTATTCTGGGGTCAAGAGGGCGGTGTAGGCAGACATGGCTCACCTCTTCGCACAACCACATCAAAATTACAACTAAAATATAGAACAACCATTACTCAGAACCATCAGAAATCCAGTTGAAAGGAAGTTTGACAACTGTGGAATTAAAGAAACCACATAGATCGGACTGGTAGGAGGGGCACAGACGTGAAAATGGACTAGTTCCACACCCAGGTGTGGTGGATAAAAATTCAGGAGGGATATCTTGGGAGTGAGGAGTCCCAGCCCCAGACCAGGACCCCAGCCCAGGGTTCCAGTGCCAGGAAGACAAGTCCCCACAGCTTCTGGCTGTGAACACCGGCAGGGAGTGAGTCAGTGGAAGAAACTTCTGGAGCCCAGGCAGTTCCTCTTAGAGAGCCTACACATGGACTCACCTACCCAGACTCACTCCCCCTGAGCTTCGTCACTGGAGTAGCAGCTTGAAAGGCATCAGTGTTTTACAGGGAGGAACTGAAGTGCCTGGCATCAAGGTGAGCAGAGGCCATTGTCCCTCTTCTAAACCCTCGCCCTACAGAGCCACAAGGCTGGTAAGCTGCTGCCATATCTCAGACTCCATCAACCTGGCTAACACAGTTTGCCCCACCTTGGAGATCACTGGGGACTCCACCCCACCCAGCATATGGGCCCACCCAAGCTGCTTTTCCTTATGAATGGCTGGTCTTGGCTCTTGCTTCAAAACTTCCTAAATCCCATCAAACACGCAACAATTTGCCTCAGTGAGCCCCAAGCTTGGCACTAGCAGCAGCCAGCCTGGATTCACACCTTGGCTTCACCTGAGAATCTCCAAGCCTCACATAAATAGCAGCCATCTCAGATTGCTGTATAGCTTAGGCAGGGTGACCCTGGGCAAAACACAGGTGGGGGCTGACCTTGGCCTGCACCACCTGGGAAACCCTAGAGCCCATGCTCCCAATGGACAGCTATAGACCACATCAGAGCACCACCACCCTGCCCCGCACAGCTGATCCTCCATGGAGGGCAGAGGTTGGTGGTCAGTAGTCATAGGCAGTCTTTGCAGCTGACTGGCCTGGGTAAATCCCTCCCATTGACCTGCCAACAATAATCAAAGCTCAAGAGGTGGGTGTGCTTAGCCCACAGGAAGGGCACACCTCTAGTTCCCAACTTGGGTGATAGGGGAGGCTGTGCCACTGGACCCTACATAACACTTACTACATTAGGCCACGATACCAAGGCACAGAGTCAAAGCAGCTCTACATACATAGAAACAAACACAGGGAGGCTGCCAAAACAAGGAGACAAAGAAAAATGGCCCAAATGAAAGAACAGGTCAAAACTTCAGAAAAAGAACTAAACAAAATGAAGATAAGCAATCTATCAGATGCAGAGTTGAAAACACTGGTTATGAGGATGCTCAAGGAACTTAGTGAGGACTGTGACAGCATAACAAAGACCCAGTCAGAAATGAAGGGTACATTATTTGCAATAAAGAACAATTTACAGGTAAATAACAGTAGAGTGGATGAAACCGAGAGTCAAATCAATGATTTGGAACATAAGGAAGAAAAAACAACCAATCAGAACAACAAGAAGGAAAAAGAATCCCAAAAAAGCAAGGGTAGTGTTAGCAGCCTATGGGGCCCAACTTCAAGGGGTCTAACATTCACACCACAGGATGCTAGAAGGAAAAGAGAAATATCAGGAAATTGGAAATTCATTTGAAAAAATAATGAAATAAAAGTTCCCTAATTTGGTGAAGGAAATAGACTTGCAAGCCCAGGAAGCACAGAGAGTCCCAAAGAAGGTGGATGCAAAAAGGCCCACTGAAGACACATCATAATGAAAATGGCTAAGGCTGAAGATAAAGAGAGAATCTAAAAAGCAGCAAGAAAAAGGCAGAGAGTTACCAATAGCAGAGTTCACATAAGACTGTCAGCTGATTTCTCAAAAGAAACTTTGCAGATTCGAAGGGATTGGGATGAAATATCCAAAGTCATGAAAAGCAGGGACCTACAGCCAAGACTGCCCTACCCAGCAAAACCATCATCTACAATCAAAGGACAGATAAAGAGCATCCCAGACAAGAAAATATTGAAGGAGTTCATCACCACCAAGCCATTATTATATGAAATGTTAAAGGGACTTAGTTAAGAAAAAGAAGATTAAATCTATGAACAATAAAATGACAAAAATACATATCTATCAACAATTGAATCTGAAAAACAAGCTATAAGCAAACAAGAAAAACAGAGACAGACTCTTGGATACAGACAGTGTTTTGAGGGTTGCCAGATGAGAGGGGGCTGTGGGGGAAGGGGTAAAAAGGGGAGCGGATTGAGAAGTACTAATAGGTAGTTACAGAACAGCCATGGGGATATAAAGTACAGTATAGGAAATACAGTAGCCAAAGACTTATATGCATAACCCATGGACATGAACAATTGTGGAGGGACTGCCTCAGAGAGTGGGGGATCCTGGGTAGAGGAGGGTAAAGGGGGAAAATCAGGGCAACTGTAATAGCATAATCAATAAAAATAATTAAAAAATAAATAAAAAATCGAATAAAAAATAAAAACTTATTCTGACTGGCTTGCTCTTAGAGGATCGCTTTGGATAGTACTGTGATTCAATAAACCACTGGGGTAGAGCATTAACTCTCCATGTGTTACAACTTGAATATCCATTCATATTACAATCAGGGGATTCAAATGATAGATTGTTTCTGGATCAGAGTTTCTCCAGTCAAGAATATTTTTATCTGATGAGAATGACTATTTTGACTTTGAGATATAAAACCCATAGAGATACTAATTCAAATACATTTAATCTGATCTTCCATGCATTCTGACTCTCCACTGCTAAGTCCCAGCCATTCTTTACAGGCAAAAACTTACTGTGCTGCCAAAACCAGTCCCTGCCCCCTTGAATGGCAGGAGCATTCCATACATTTTCATGAGCTCACTTCAGGACAGGCTAAGCAAGTTCCACAATTCCCAATAAACACATTAAGATACCAGAATATTCTAAATGGATACTGTAATTAAAGGACCAACTACCCTCATCATACATGTAATAACCAATAATAGGAAATCATAAACTCAAATGTCTGTGAGTTAATAAAATTATAAGTGGCTTCTCATATCCCCCGGAAGTTGTGTGTATATCAAAAGGCTTTTATTTTCCATTTGATTTGTTTCCATCGTCCTCACAACATCTGAGAAACATACTAATTATCCCACATATATCTGAGTACAGAATTTCACTTCAAAGGCTGGAAAAATCAATAACCACAGCGTAAGGAAAATTTACTTGTCAACCTACTCCATACTGTTAATACATATCAAAAATAATACTGAAGACATGATCAGGTCATTTAAAACTGCAAATGATACTTTTATGCTCAAGATTTTTAAGCAGCAAAAATGCCAACTCGATGTTGCCATTTTTAAATTTAAATAGTAATTGAAATACAGCAATTTGGAAAAAATAAAGTAACATTGCTCCTGTTTTTACAAGAGCCCACCGGTGTGATTATCTAGCTGAATATTTTACACACACACACACACATACATACACACCCCAAAATTGTGATTTTTGTCAACCAAGCTGTAAGGAAGTGTGAAGAAAACTGCAAGTCTCATTACAAATGCAACCTAGAAAAGAATACCTAGAAATTTATCTATGGAAGTCTAGAAATAGCTAAGAGAAAGGCCCAGTACTAAACATAAACATTAATGGGAAATAAAAATAATATCAATCATATCAAGATTAAATAATAATTAACGATAATTTTCTTAAGACTGTTTTATCCAAAAAGTCCTTTGGCTCATCTGTGAACAGCTTGATAGTCTCCCATAATGACACCATATTAAAATGTGACCCCAGTTTTCATTGCTGTATTTCACCTCCCCAAGTGCATTAACGTTGTGCTAAGGCAGCCTTCCTCTCTAGAACATTCAAAAATAAAGTCTCTGGGAAATAGTCTTCCTTGTATTACAGCCCAGCAAAATTATTCACCTTTACTCCGAGGTCCTGCCCTTTCACCCCTTCCTGCATCGGCATGTACACCCCCTCCCTCTCCTGTCTCCCTGCTGAACTCCTGCTCACCATTAAGGATCCCTCTCAATGTTGCCTCGGTTGTGAAGTCTTCCCTGTCCCTCTCAGGCCAAGTTACACCTTTAACACTTACCCATGGACAGTAATGCCATTTGTGTGTCTCCGCCACCAGACAGAATCCTTAGCAGGCAGATACCAATATTCTTTTTCTTTTACTGCATTTGTTTGGCTCCATAATAAATACTCAGGAAGAGTTGGATGGGTGGGTTGGATACATGTGCCTAGGAATAAAAGGGCCTCTGCATTTCAATTCACAATCTGGTATTTTGACTTTTGATCCCATAACAAGGTTGGATACAGAACTATCTCTCGGCTGTATACTGAATCAAGATGATACGGCTTTGGCCGTGTTTAAAGAGCCTAATGCCTCACGACATCATCAATTCCAATGCGAAGCGGCAGCTCATGTACGCCTGTGTTGCCCAGTACCGGTGCGTTACCAGGTGTACTTAGCACTGCTGACTTTCAAAGAGTAAATCATACTTATGACCAATTATGTACCAGACCAAATTTACACATACAATGCATTCTTTGTATAAATAAGGCTTTTGGTTAAACAAAAACCATAGCCAATCAATATACAAACTGAGACATGGGTGCTTACTGCACTGTTCATACAGTTTTCAATATGTTCATGGTTTATACTGGATTTCTGATTCTTCTGGTTTTTTTTTTTTAATATTCTCATTTCAAAATACTAAAAGCATCTCACCAAAGGATGGCTGGAATAAGACTATGACTAAACTTCAAAAGAATATCCTGAAATACAGTAAGAGAGCTTAACAAAAATATTCTGAAACACCCCTTATAACTCAATTAATTAATCTCTCTTTTTAAGAAGGAAAGCAAGTGCATCCCAGAAATCCCAAGTCGGTTTTGTGCTAGCATTCTGCTGAACCTTACGCTGGATGGTGCAAACCCAAGTCACCTCGTCCTTATCTCTGACTTCCAACTCTAAATGACTTCAAGTCTAGAATTTAATGAAGAAGAAAAAAGCACATAGTGCTCCTAAGGACACACACAAAAGCCCATCAGAGGGTAATAAGAGAAGCTATTCTTTCTTAGTACCTAGGTTGCTCTCTTTGAAGCATTTTTTTGTGGACTGGATATTTCATTCTACTGAATTTCAGTCAACTCTACGGTAGACAACACCATCCGTCTTATTTCATCTTTTTAACAAGGACTTGATGAGGTGACAGAGGACTGAGTCTTAAAAACACATTACCTGCTATGTGAGGCATTGTGTGACAGGAAGAACGATCTTCGTGACAGGCACCTGACAGCAGATTTGTTGATTTCATGGTCACTTCATTTAAAGTAACAACAGGGTGAAATATGCCATCTGATAATCTGTTTGAATGTTGACTGTGAAAAGCACTTAACATTTCTGCCAGCTACCGTGGCTACAGAATCTGTTCTTCAATATGTGAGGGTCTGTCTTCCTCTTCACTCGTTTTTATCAATTCTTTGCCCCCATCCTCTCTTTCCTCGGAGGAAATGCCCCAGTAATTTTCTGGGAAAATATCATGCGGAGAAATTTGGCACCAAGGATAACCAGCTCTCTCTTGAGCCACACTTTTTTTAAGATGCCATGCATTATACAGTCTGAGGCCACTAGCCGAGAAAGACAACTGAGCCACGTTTCCCGATGCTACAGGCTGCCCTTCAAAACAAGCCATTTCACATCTCCAAACACCAATCGGGTGAGTGAGATGTGTACACACAGGTATTGCCCTGTTCATTCACGACATGTTAGCTTGAGGAAAGAATAATTTCTAGCACCCAAAGCCGACATTGCCATACATTTCATGGCTCGATTTCTTTCTTTATTCTTACGGCAGTAAAAGCAAAAACAAACTAGGTCATACCAATGACTCGGAGCCAGCGCCTGTCCATGCAGCACCCATCTGTTGTTCTAGCTGGAGATGTGGGTGCTAGAGCAACCCTTCTCCCCTGCAGGACAAGGACTTCTTAGGAAGGGACAAAGGCAATAATGGCCCCCAACTCCATAGGTAGCCTTTTAACATGCCAGCAGAAGGAAGACTCACAGAAAATAATGATCACATGTTGTCACAGCAATAATTTCTTCTTATAGAGCATTGTGCAGCCCATCTTTAAAAATGAAGCAATAGATAAGGAGTCTTCTCAAGGAAATCATCAGCAAAACTTGGCAGAAAAGAAGATCCTTTAAATCACTCTCGGCACAAAAATCACGCTCAAGACACATCCAGCTTACTTGAGGGAAGGGTTAACTTCAGGTTGTTTGATGAAACACTCTAACCTTCTTAGCTATCTAGAAATTATCTGTACCAACAGTCTCTTATCCTGATTGCTTGGGATCACACACCCACCGACACCCCACCGCATATCCAAGAGCCTCTGGACATCAACATGCTTGAAGCTTTTTAAACAGCATTAAATATGAGCCAGAAACAGCCAAGTTAAAATTTACACTTTCTTTGAAAGATTTCTTGACATATTCGATGCTTGTGGAAGCTGAGGGGCTGACGGCCCTAGTCAAATACAGTTGAGTGAGCAGACCGCAAGCCTCCCACCCTCCACCTCCAGGGCAGGTGAACCGTGACACAGAGGGACAAAGCTCCCCTGCCTTCTCTATTCCTTTTTCAGAAAATATCAAAAAGAGAAAGAAAAAAAAAACTTCAGTCAAACTATTGTTTGATGATTTCTTTGTTTAAATAAACATCTCAATAGGAGTGGGCTGTGGTAGCCACTGGCCACTCCATGGCTTAATCCAGATGTCCTCTAGTCAGTTAATTTCTCACCAAATTTCTAGTGTGATAGCTGGCAAATTCAAGTTTTTTTTTTCTCTTTCAGTATGCTTTCTTTGATAATTTCAGTGATCCTTCCCCATCTGAGAAACCACTTCACAGTTCTTAGCACTTTTTACCAAGGATATGAAGAAAAATGCCAGACATACATAAATGAATAATTTCTCTTATAATGTGGTCTTTAGCATTATAATTCAAGTACTTTTAATACAATTTTATGCCATTTCACCCACTTGTTTACTGAAACTTTAAAAAAACATATCTTAGATCTAAAACTCCCCAGTATACTGCAGCAAATAATTGTTTGTGGTTATTTTGATGCAGTGTGAATAGATAAAAAGATCAGCTGGGAAAGTATTTAAGAAGCATCCCTATGAAATAAAAATAACAAACGTCAAAGTTCCACTAAGTCAGCAGTGTTTCTCTGGAGGTGTAAATGTATATACTTTGACATGATGATAAAATAGCCCCTACAGGGAAGACACTGTCATTAGCAGATTTCCCAACTTCATCACCCTCTTCAGAACTGAACACCTGCGAAGCTTCCTGATACTGGGCATTTGGTGTAAACTATTGTGCGAACCCCAAGCTTCATCACTTCCATTTTCTGCCATCTGGAGGATCCTGAAAATGAAATAAAGACCAAAAAGTGTGCGGTTCTGTTGTTGGGGGAGTGGGGTGCACCCAAGGTATTAAGTTATTCAAACACCAATAATGTATGGTATTGCGCATTCTCACTGTCATAGCCTTTGTTGAAAAGGATTTCCCTGACCTTTCCTGTAACCAGCAAACAAATAAGCCCTCTCTCTCTGCGGGAGAGAGGCACTGGTCCATTAGATCATTAAGCAGTTCTATTCAGATACCCCCATTCTCCTGTCCTTGGCCCTGAAGAGGGAACTGGCAGCGGTCCAATCAGTCAGAGCGAAGGCAGGCAAATGTGATTGCGTACAGGATGGCTCGAAATGTCACAGCAGGACCAAAGTCGCAGAGCAGACAGCGCTGAGGGGAGGATGTGGCGCTACATGAGGGGTAGTGTTCCAACAACGGAAGGCTGGTGTTTTCAGTCTGCCAAACAACGTAATGACTCACCCAGGCAGAAAAATATTACCACCATGGGGATATTTGGATCGTCTCAGCCTGAGAGTAATTAGGGACTAAACTACAACAGCATGCTTCAGTGATAAAACGAGAAAATAAGCAATACCTCTGTCAAGTTCTGATTGGCGAGTATTAAATGAATATGGGCTTCTATCATCTCCGACCGCAGACTAGGATCTTGCAGCAGATTGTCAGAATGGAGATCCATGTCCACATTTTCATGAAATACGACAGCACACACATGCGTACGTATGCACACACACGTTAAAAAAAAAAACAGTGAGGTGAAAAATGTTACAGTTGGCGGAACGAGTTTTAGGGAAAATCATTACCACAATTATACAATTCATTTCTATAGCAGGCATTTGCTCATCCTGAAGCTTTTCCTTCCCTAATTACACTGTCTGCAAAAAGGGGAAAAATGAGTCCAGAATGGCAAATGCTAACAATATCATTTTATTAATAAGAATAATACACAATCCCCAAAATAAAAAGCACATATGTTTAATGAATTTAGGTAATGGAATTATTTTACTTATTAGTACCAGTTGCACAAATGTAAATTCTCTGGCAAAGGGAACCAATGTTAATTTTTATTTCTTTGTATTTTCAAATTGCGGACAATTCATATTCATTACACAACATAAAAACCTCTTTTTCTCTTATAATTGTAAAGTGACATTATAATTAAATCGGATAACCTCAGCGGCATCTGCAAGTTAAGGAATCACTTACAAGCTGGCTGGCCAGAGCCCAGACACATTAAACCCCACACAGAGCTGCACATCTCTAGCCCTTTGCTGCAATGGCCAGGTCAGAACCTCGGTCATACACAGAGGAAAAGATTACTCAGCCTAGAAGGCCTTAGACGGGCAGTAGCAAGAACATCTTCTCAGATGAGCCCACATTTGATTCTTCCATAGTCCCCACTCAGTCTGAAACCTAAATAGACACTTGTTTGACTTCCTTCACTGAGACTTCCTCGTCTCTCCTCCAAAAAAAAAAAAAAAAAACAACCAAAAAAACTGCATTCTTACAGTACCAGTCTCACTGAATTCAAATGAGGGGCAAACACAAATTATCTCTTTTCTCAATATGAACAACCTCTATTAGGCCAGGTTAATAAACTCTAATAGATGTAAGGGCTAATATAATATTCAGCTATTGACATAAACATAAATATAAATTTCAAAGAAAATAACCTACTTTAGTAAAACTACCTGTGCAATAAAAATTAATGAACTCCAAATGATTCTGCACATCTCCACCAAATTGCATTTTCAGGCTCACATCTTTAGGACATGCTGGGTGGTTTGATGCATTCCCACAATTCATCTTCCTGCTAAGCCAATTTTAATTTAAATGCAATTAAAGGCTCAAAATGAACATTATGTATTAGATAAAGCCCCGAATCTGCAGACTATCATAAATATGATTTTCAGAAAAATTAATTACAAGCCATTAGGGTACAAGTCATCTTACTGAAAATGTTGAGTTAAATTGCAGAAATAGTTTGCTCATTCCATTAAATGTTAAATTCTGATTTTGAGCTTTGTACCAATTTAATATCACTAGGTCAATTTATGAGAAAAATGTTATTTATAGATAGAACTTCTAAAGCATCTTAGCATTTTTAACTAATTAAATCATAGGCATTCTTGGAAAGGAAGAAAAATGACAAGAAGTGAGTTTTGTTCAAATTAATAATGTTAATTTTCTTGTGTTGTTATTTTTGTATCATTATATACCATGAATTCAGCATTCTTTTTATGTACTAGTTTCCTCCCACCCAAAATAAATATTTCATTTTTACTTTGGCTATACCTTAATATCATGGGGAAAAATACTACAATTTTGTTTCAGTGAAATATATAATCCTAGTCTAAAACATCAAAACTCCACAATCATCCCCTATCCTAATCCTACACCAGCATAACATAAGTAAACCAAGAAATCAAACATCCAATTCCATTGCTTGCCTTGAACTGACAAATTCAGAGAATACCAGGAATACAAGAACTTTTCACTGACGGAATAGTCAACTTGAACTTTTGGTGGACATGTTTGCTAAACAGGGGACACGGTTATTCCAGTATGACATCATAATGGAACTCACTGGTGGAAAGAGTCTGCACAATCCTGTGAGGCCCTGCAGCATTCGGTGTACTATTAATTGATTTAGGCATTCAATTAAAAATACGACGGTGGTATTTTAGAAAGGCTCTAAAACCTGGGTACGGTGATAATCAATCTCTTCAGTCCTAATTACTTATCTTAAAAAATAGCTCCTACATACTATTTGGTTGTGATAAAAAATATATAATCAGAAAATACGTCCATGATTTTTTTAAGTCAAGCATAGTTCCTAAGCTCTAAAAGATCGTCGAGTTGTTAGTGAAAGCTCAATTCACAGTAAAAACAAAATAGATTTTAGAAGGAAAATGACAGTCTCTTTTTACCAGCCTTTGCAAAGTGAGAACCTCCTATCTAGATTAAAGTCAATTGTTGTTTATATTGATTTCCTCAGTGGTATTTCATTAAAACCAGTATTGCTTTAAAGGATTAGACAAGTTTGGCAAGTAAATTATTGTAATTACTTTATTCTCTAAGAAAAAAAATAGCTAGTTTAGGAGTCAGAGTGTCTCCTTCCATAAAAAATTTTGAAAAAAATTATAATATATTAATTTGAAATACAATAACGATTTTTAAAAGTGATCATTTCTTCCCTCCATTTCATCCATTGGATTAGTCCTAATCACACACTTTTAAAAACATCTACCTCCTTATCACAGTTTTCCTCTAGCTCTTAAATCCTTCCATTTCTCAAGGACAACATGCTTATTTGCCTAGTTACTTATTGCCTTTTGTCTGCTTCTTCAAGATACACCTCCCCGCCCCCCGCCCCCCACCCAGATTTCTGGATGCTAACAGATACAAAAGCAATGGTAATTACATGAGGAGATGGGGATGTTAGCTAATGCTATGGTGTTAAAAATTTTGTGACACATAAGTGTATCAAATCAACACTGTACACCTTAAACATAATGTTCCATGTAAATTGTATCTCAATAAAGCTGGAAATAATCAGATAACTCTACAGGCCATTGGAATTGAGTATACGGTAGCTGCATAGGATGGCTGCAATTCTGATGGTTCCAAATGAGATGGTAAGGATTTCTTATTACCCTGTGTCGGCAACATACAAAATTTACATAATAATTTTACAACCCTGGGAACAGCTGTTGAAACAGGTATTTCCAAATATGGGGAGGTATTATTATACAAAATGAAATGAACACATACACAAAATTTTTTACATTAAAATCTTCTCCCTTGCTTGAGTATCCATGATGTGGCAAAAGTAGGTTAACGATTGTCAGTAGACAAAGCACAGACTTTATTCTTATATTATTATTAACTCTTGCATTATTTTCCATATGAACAATTGTAAACTTACTTTTGCCCCACTCTGTATATACTTGATACACCTAGTTAAAACCAGTTAGCTACTTAGAAATGAGTATTTTAAGCTAAAATGTGAATGACATCAATAATTTCTCTGAACAAATGTTCAAAAATCCACAGGAGGGCCATCGCATGTGCAGCCCTTATGAAAGATGCCCTGTTTGTTTATAATCGAAACCCCTTATGACTAAAAGCTGATAGGAAACAATGTATAGACAGATAACAATCCAAATTACTACATATTTTTCCACTGCACCCCCCCCCACCCACCCACACACACCCTGCTGCCTTTGCAGACTTGCTATGTTTCACAGACACCGATATCAGGAAACAAACACAGGACTAATGTTCTATGAAAAAGCTTAACATGACTTTTTAAAATAGGATTCAAACCAGATTATTTAACTCCTATTTTTAAAAGAGCTTAAAAGGGTTTAAAAGAAGAACTGAACTCAACTGTCAGAGAGGAATCCAATCATCTCATCAGCGTGGACTATTGCAATTAGTTGGACTCAAGTTCCCCATTAAATCTATGAATGGTTTCCAAGAGTGAACTCTGAAGCAGAGCAGCTGATTTTCTCCAGACCTTAAAAAAGGGTCATTAATAAAAATGAGAATAAAAAACTTTGTAGCAAATTCCTGTGTTTCTGTCCTATAAATAATTGTCTCCCAACAACAAGAGCACAAGAGCAGTTATTGGAATTTCAGACATGTTACTTTCTTCATTTATTCAGCATAATGGCTGTCCTCCAAAAACCATTGTGATACACAATAGGATGTATCGCTTTCTTTCCCCAAAGCATCCCACCCCTAACATTATGAATGGCTATTCTGAGGAAACTGCTTTTATTTGGTTCTGTTATTCATTATTTTAAACACCAACCTAGTTTTGCTGTATTCTGAAATTACAATCTTCCATTATTCCTAAAAAGTCTTGGAAAATCCTAAAAAGAACCTATGAATAAAATAACTGTAGATCAATTATGATGATCTAAACTTGTCAAGCAATAGCAATGCTTCTTTACAAATGCAGTAGACAGAGGCTGAACTTTTATCTTTTACAGTGTGAATGTAAAAATAGAAATTTACACAGTAAATATTTTACAACAATTGGTATTAGTATTCCAAATGCTATAGGACTCATAATAAACTTCTTAAAGTAGGTGAACTTTCAGGGAAGTTCTACTTTTCCTCTGTAAATTGTAAGTCTGTAATTGGCTGTCTTACATGTAGTTACCTGACAATTTCCTCGATACCCTCTGTGTTGGAGTACAACAATCCTACTCACCATTAAAACATCGCAAGTAACTTCCAGCATGAAGCTTCTAAATTTCACCACAACACTTTATTAAAATGAAGATAAGTATCTGGAGGTAAAGTTCTCAAGTTCATTTTGAATAACTTAGTGCAAGTCCTAATGGCCAAAAGCCATCAACTCTAAAGAGCTTTTCCAAATACAATAGTCATGAAAAGCCATCTTTAAAAGTGAGACAGCAATAACTTAGTTTGATCAAGAAATTAGATGCTGACGGTCTTTCTGATCAGGACAGAAGAGAATATATGAAGGCAATAATAAAGGTGAGGAAACTTACACAGACTTGCAAGCACTACCACATCATTATAGGATTCTACACTATAGAATGTTACTGACCTGTGTGAACACATGAAATGGGAAATGAACTCATGAAAGCCCAGAAACCCCTGTCTGCCATAGAAATGTCTTAGCTAGCTCAGTCGTCACTGTGTAAGAACGTCTGCTGGTACCATCGCTAACAAGCAGCCTGATGGAGTAACGTAGACTGCTCATGATAACAAAGGTGTTCTTACGGAAGTCTACCTAACTTTGGGGTAACTCAGTCTCATAAAGGGTTAGGTCCACATTTTATTTTATGTCTTCCTAGCGTATTTCCAAGTACCCTCTGCAAAAAAACTAAAAATAACTCTCCATTTCAGTTTCTTTCATCAATGAACTATACCTTTCATGCTCTGACACACAGACTCAAAATGATTACTGGATTTCACCACTTTTTCCTATTTACAATGCAATCCAAATTTCCTCTAGCTATCACTGACCATGGATAATTTCTGAAATTTCAATCATCATTTTCTGAGTCTCACTTACTCCCAGTGACGGGGCAAAGATATGTCATCACTCTCTTAGACCTCGCCCTTCTCAACACAGTGCTCTGAGATTTCCTCTCACTTCTGTGTTCTGCCTTCAATATTCTTTCCAATTCCTTCATAATGTTACTCTTAAGAATAGGACAAAAACCGATTTTGGGTTCACCTACATCCAAGTTTCTACCTCTACATCCTGTCCTCCTAAGTCCCTTCCAAGAATCTCTTTCTGTTTGTTACTTTGCTTGTTAATTAATCAGTATTTATGAATTCATTGGTATGTTCAAAAACATTGAGAATCCAGTTAGATCCTGAGATGATGCTGGTGAATAAAACAGACAGGTGCCTGCTTTCACAAAGCCAGCACTCTAGCAGGGGGACTGCGCCCCAACAGGAGGGCTCACCACCTCCCAGTCACAAATTAGGTCTGAAACAGATCAGTGTTTCCTTGGAATAACTGTGGGTCCATTCCTTTCACAGTATATGAAAATATGTTTGTGTGGTGATAAGAAAATTAGTACTTTTCAGTAGCTATGGCGAAGACAGTGATAAACATAGAACTACTAAAAATGAATGTGCTTAGAGAGGTATGATATAAGAAAAATCCTCTCAGGTTACCGCTATTATGATAACCTTGGAAATTAATAGTTTATACTGATTTATTTCATCCCTGTACTTTAAAATATCTGAATTTCTTTGCCTATATGACTGCTTTAATAACACTACAAAAGTCTGTATACTTTGTCACAAACGTTCATGCAGTTAAATTCAAATCCAAATGACATTTTAACATTCGAGTTTTCCAAGAGCACCACACTTCCTGTTGGGAGTTGTGGCCGAGCACACCACTGACCAGAAGTCTTGTCACAAGATTTCCCGCTATATCCCAAAAGTTTGTTAACGTGATAGTAGAAATGTGCAAAGTTTTCCAGCTTTGAAGTGGAACACACTTTTTACGCTTCAAGTAGCGTGCCCCAGAGGTCAAGCTGGGGTACTTTAAGGGACACGTTTTGAGCAGGAATAGCTTTATCAAATACCAAGAAGCAACATTCATGACCATAGTTGGGCCAACGTTACATGGTGCTTGTTGAAAGGAAGCTTTGTTTTACAAGCCCGACAACGAGGAACAAGGAGCAATGAAAAGCACAGTTCGCAGACCTCAGACTATAAAAGTTAAAACATGAATTTGAATTCCCTCTGAAACCTATTTGGAAATAAGATTTTAGAGCTATCCAAACCATCAAGCAACATTTTTCACTTACAGAATGCTATTCTAGACATTCATAAAGATGCTCGAGTTTCTCATCAAGTTAAACTCAAGTCTTTGAACACTTTGAATCACAGAGAAAGACTTCCAAAGCCCATTTTAATAAAGAGACTGGGAGTGGTGTTGCAGGGTTACCCTAATATTGGCAAATCTTTTCATTTTCCACATTTAAAGGTTAACCGCTGTGTCATAGTTTTGAATTATTATAAGGGTGAATCACATCTACATTAAAACTACATTTTTGTATGTGCTTGGCATTCACAGAAATCACTTCACACTCAAATACTATTGTATTAAATTTAACTTGCAACAATTTATTGAGTGACATTGAATAACATTCCAGATATTTTCCTAGATTTTTACTTTATTCTATTCCTAAGGAAAACAATGTGAATTCCCATATACTTTATCTTTGCTTTTCCCCTCTTCTGTCTCCCTTTGTAGCATTAAAACTCTTCATTGAAAGAGAATATTCAACTCTGCACATACTTAATTAAGCACACACACACACACACACACACAAATCCAACTCAGCTCAGAGTTAAGCATAAAAAAAGATGGAGGGAAAGGACGGAGGAGGGAGGGAGGGGAGGAAGGCCTATCTGGCAACTAGGATTTCAGATAAGGTTTTTTTCAGGGGTTCAAATAATGTCAGTGGGATCACATTTGTCTCCATCTCTCTCTCGTGCCTTCTACTTGATGGGTTTCAAGCCCTGTCTTTTCAGGTTCAAATCCAGAGAAAATGGTGTGCTTTTCCTCTAATAACCCCAGCAAAAGGCTCATATGTCCATTGCTAAACCATTTACCATGGCCCTGCCAGGAGCATCCAGAGCCCTAACTGGAAAAAGTGAATCACAAATCCATTCTAAGATCAAAAGCAGAAACAACCCTACCCACACGCAGGTGCTGAGCTGTAGGACGAGGATGGTACCCAGAGGAAAAGCACATGCAATACAGATACGAGGAGGAGAGTACGTGGACACTAGGTGATCGAAGTGCACATTCACTATTACACCTTGCTTAACATCGGTGCACGGACACAGAACTTCGGCTGCTCCAGAAATTCTACACTGGGTCCTTCAGGGTAAGAATCCACCGGAGGGGTGCAAACAGCCCTGTCACAAAGCTTAATCTGCATAGAAAGCCATTTGCTTTTTTTCATTTAAACTGCATACTAATTTTGGGTAACTTGGGTGGGAATGCAGATTATAAAAGGAATGCAGGCGTCCCAGGCCACCACCTGAAGGAGGCATCGTCACAGCATATGGTTAAGATTGGCAAATAGAACAAGAAGCGAGGATTATTTCTCTTCCTGTTTTTCTAATTATTCACATATCCAGGTTATTAGGTTTACTTTAAAAATATGGCCAGATTATAAGTAATATTTATTACCTTTTTCATTCACATGGAAAAGGACTTCATAGGTTAGACAGCTATTAAACTATAGTTCTCCCAATACATTATCTCCCCAGAATCCTTTAAAATAAAGATTGTGTTACATCTCTGTACATGGTAAATAGTCAAAGAGCAGATGGAAGGGGAAAATAAAAAGGGTAGGGCAGACCTTGTAACAGGAAAGGGGTTAGCAAGAGGAAGAAACAAACATATTGTCTCAATACACTGATTTATTCACATACAGTAACCTGGCCGGCAAAACAGGCACATCTAAAAATGGTAGAAAGTGGATCTGTCTTAGGCAGGCAAACATGTCCCGGAAGAGCCATCTGTGAAGTTCCCCGGAACCTGCTCTGCGTTCCCGGCACCGTGCAGAGGAGCTAACGGGGGACACCGAACATCGGCGGGTTAGTGGACGCGGCAGCAGACCTCTCCCTGCCAGGCATCGTGCCTCAAAAATACTAATACGCAGTCGCTCCGCCCATTGCACAGCGTGTGATTAAAACTCCAGTGTGTGCGCGGGACTCATCTAAAGCCGCCTGAAAACTTGGAATGGCTGAGGTGACACTCGCTGTGATGATAAATAATGTCCCTTACACAGCGGTGGCAGCGCTAAGGCTCAGACCCCAGCGAACCAGCGCACTCAGAAATGCTCTCCTGAAGGAGCTGGAAATGTCAGTGCTCCCATTTCCTCCGAGTGAAAAAAATGAGGCTCTTTCTCTGCACAGGCAGCAGGGTTCCTAACAGCAGGGCCGACCTGGAAAAACCCCAAATATTTATTTTAGTGTGTTTGCTTTTGTGTGATGTTTCTTTTTATTTGCCTGTAGTAGCCATGAGTCAAACTACTGATGATCATGGGCGGCATCTGGCTATGGAGCAATATGTTTAGAGAAATATGTACTCAGCATTTCTGAGCAAAAAATAATGACAAATGAGAGTAACAGGAAAATATAGGGAGGAAATAAGAGTCTCCCTTTACTCATTATGGGAACCAGGCACTTTTATTCTGTGACGTTTTTCTGCATTATATTCTGCATAACAGTATATGTGTTTCCAGATGATTAATAAATGATATTCACTGAGAGCTCACAGCATAAATCTAGGCACTTGTGTGTATTAACACGTGTGTGCTCACAACAACCCAGAGGTAGAGTAGCTCCTTTTACAGATGGAGAAGCAGGCAAAGAGGTACCTCGCGCAGATGGCACTTCCGGTGAACGGCAGCCTGAGGGTGGGAACCAGGCAGCCTTTCCGGCCTATGGTCTCGGCTCATTTATAGGCAGTGTGACTTCATTTTCATTTACGTGTGAACCAAAAAGACTGAAGTTAAGAGAATGCCCACTCCACATTCTGTAGCTATGGTACGACACCACGTTTTTATGCGGGCCTTGCAAATCTGGATGTGGACCCCTGTGTATAGGTAGTTACATCCACGACCACACATAACTGCGATACAGTGGTGGCTTGCAGCTGCTCGCAGGGGCCCTCATCTCTTAGGACTACATTATCTAAGACATACGGTACTCTACTGGGCCTAATAGATTTAAATCAATGCCTTGAATTAATACCAGAAATGCACACTGCAAAGGCACAGATAGGTAGGTCTGGAAGAATCTGCACTTATGAAAGAAAATTACAACCTTTTCATTGAAGTTTTCACTAATGGAAGGTGAGTGAATATGTGTTTATTGGGGCATATGTGTGTACATGCATATACAATGCGTAATGTCTACATAAATATGTATCTGTGAAAGGAGACATTGATATAACAGCAACATATATAATGGAGAAAATATTTCTTATAGGAATTAAATTTAAATGTCTGTGCATAATCTCTATGTGAGAGAATGAAGTTTCAACACATTTTGCTAGTAGAATAGCACCTGAAAATCAAATCTAATACCTCAGTTCTCCATCAAAGCTTGAATTTTTTTTTTTTACTGTTTTGTTTCAGGGAAACATTTGGGCAAAACTAAGAGTCTTCAGCCCTCAGTTATTTAAAGGATAGAACGTGTTAGACTGGAGTACTTGCAAAGCACTGCAGCTACATGATCCAATGAGTTAACACCCACTCGTTTGTACAGGGACACTGTATTAAAACCTTAGCCTGCCAGAACAGACAGGATTAATGAGTCCATTCCATTGCATTCTGACTGACTAGTTGTTTTTTTTTAAGTGAGCAATACTATCCTTTACCAAAATGGTATCTTGAACTTCCCGCAAGCAAATGAAGCCTTTATGCTGTCTAGGACAAATGTTTAAACCCCTATCACGCTTAATGGACTCTATGAATACTTCTACTTTAAAACAAAATATGTTTCATATGCACCCTAATTAAAATTTTGAAAAAAATAACATCTCAATTACTCATAAGTAGTGATCCTTATTTAGAACCCATCCATATGCTTTACCTGGGTCACTGAACATCGTTACTCTGTAAAGTTGACATTGACCGCAAAAGCAGCTCTT
>PVKM010005517.1:0-47581 GCA_004027735.1 Carollia perspicillata | reverse complement strand
ATATCCGGTACATACTTAGCTCTGCATCCAGGCACCATCTCCCGGTGCACATCCAGGCTCTGCTCACGAGCTGTCCGCTACTTGTCAACACCACTGTTTTGAGGTTTAAGTCCAGGGGCTCTAATGGTGAGAACGTGTCTGCTGAATTGGATTTATACCACAGCCCTTGCTGGAACAACATGGGCTTATTTAATACTGTTATAATCCCTCCTGATCACTCTCAAATGAATGCCTTCCTCTACCACTGCTGCCACAGCCTCTAACCTGTCTGCTTGGGGCCCCCCGCAGCGGCCCTCACCCACCCTGATCTCTTCTGCAAACAATACCCTACACGATCTCTGCTCTGCTTGCAGGGTGAAGCCCACACTCACCCTGGCACCCCAGAGCCCCAAGTCCTGGCCCAGTTACCAACCCAATTTTCTCTCTAAACTTGCATCTTTAGCTTCAGTGAAGCCTGTCTCCTCTTTGCACCCCCTCCATCCCTCCATCACACCTTGAGCAGCAGACACATCCCAGACACAGGGGCTTCCCTCATCTCTTTGGGTGGGTGAGGAGGTCCCATGAAATCATGGAGGTGAGGGTGCTGGGAGAGTGCTAAAGGGTTACATAAACACATTATTGTTATGACATCACACTTATCAAACATACACCCCCCAAAACCCCAAAATAGGCTGTCCACACTACCTCTCTAGCCAGGAATGCTCTGTTTCTCTTTCCTCCCCACTCAGATAATATTGAGTTATTACTCAAATTAAGGCCCATCCCAAGCTCTACTTCATTATAAAGCTGTTATATCATTATCCTCACCCACTATGATTTTCCTCATTTGACCTTTATATAATAAGCATCCACAACTTAATGTAAGATAGTTTCTTATGTCCTTTCTAAGTGTCTGAATGTGTAAATCCTATCCTGTCTAAATCCTGTCCCATCAGCAGAGTGGGGGAGTTGTTTAATAGGCACAGAGTTCCAGTTTGGGATGACGGGAAAGTCTGGGAGATGGGCAGTGGGGATGGCTGTGCAGTAATATGAATGTATTAAGGTCACCGACTTGTACACTAAAGTGGTATATTTTAGGTTACGTATATTTTACCACAATAAGAACAGCCCATCAAAGCCACGAAGGGGCAAATCTTGCACTTCGTTGCCCTCGCAAGCCCAAGCGTGGTGCTGATTACTGTCACAGCTCCTGATAAAATCAATTAGATTTGCCGCACGGGACAATAATATTTGAACGTCTACTGACCATTTTACAGTGCATAAAGCTGCTTCAGCATAAACTAGCTTCACCATTTGATCCTGCAAAACCCTGTCGCGGGTGTCACTTATTGGTGTTTTGTAGATGGACACATGGAACCCTGAAAGGTTTAGTGACTTGATTATGGTCAGAGAGCACCAGGCTGAGATGTTATCTGGGTCTCACGAATCCGAGAAGTTCTCACAAGGCTTTCATTCACTGTTCACCTTGTTGGAACCATTAGTGCCTTTTCTCTAGGAAAAATACATGTGTGGACCTATTTCCTTGTGCAGGGCGAGGGCCCTTCACCTTAGCCTCTAAGCAGCAGCTGCTCTCAAGGGGCCCTCATGGGGGTGACTCTGGGGCTCTCAGCTCTCTGTTTAACCCCAACCCTGCGAGCAGCTGCTCCCACATACACATCTTTCCATGTGCCTGACCCCACAGGACAACATTTTATCTCAGTGACAGGACTGGCAGGAGGTGCTCCAAGGTGAATGGCGAATCAGTCCATCTATAAACTGTGAACATGTGGAAGAACTTCAATTTCCTTGGGAATGATGAAGCCAGTCAGAATTCTGAATGTAGAACAAACGAAGGACTCTTATGCTGCCTACAACCGGTAGACGCGCTTATCCATCATCTTGCCGTACACAGGTTAAGAATGTAAGGCCCCTTTCTGCATCGAAACATGAGCCACTTCCTTAAAAGGTCTGTGCCTGCCTCCGCAGCGGGGAGGACAGTTCCCTGTGCTTGGGGAGATAGCACACATATTCAGCATTGCTGTCCTGACAAGTCACCTCCTGATTAGGCTTCAGTGGAATTAGGGGCTGAATGTGTTCCTTGGTTCCAGGACAAGCTTGCTTCTAAACCCTGAAGCTCTGGAATTTTCCAAGGTCCCCTGAAAAGAGCCTAAATTATGGGAATACAAATATTTCTACTCATTTACTAAACAGCCCTGGGAGAGAAGGGAAGCGCTGGAAAATGCCTGTACCTCTTCACGCCAAATGAGACATCCTCTCAATTGCCTCCTTTCGGAAAAAGCGCTGTACTTCCTCAAAAAATTGAAACTAAACTTCCAATTTGTTTTCACATGATCCAGAAAGTTCACCTCTGGGTATAAAACCAAAACAATGTGAGAGCAGGGTCGCAAAAGAGATACCCATGCTCACAGTAGCACTATCACAACAGCCAAAGGATGGAAGCAACCCAACGCCTGTCAAGCCATGAACGGATAAACGCAATGTGCAATATTATTCAGCCTGAAAAAGGAAGGAAATACTAACACATGCTACCACATGAATGGATTTTAAAAACACTATGCTCAGTAAAGTAAGCCAGTCACAGAAGGATAAATACTGTGTGATTCCACTCATATGAAGCATCTAGAGGAGTTAAACTCATAGAGACAGAAAGTACGATGGTGGTTGCTAGGGGCTGGGAGAAGGGAGAATGGAAAACTATCGTGTAATGGGTATAAGAGTCGAGCGAGATAGAGAGTTCTGGAGATGGTAACACAACAAAGTGAATGCACTTTGACACTACTGAACTTAGAAATGATTAAGATGGTAAATTTTGTTATATGAATTTACCACAATTTTTTAAAACACCTCCCATTAAACAAGCAAAGCACTACATTTTTACTAAGTCCTTCCACAGCAAGGCTCACCACAGCGCAGGAGACTCTGAACTGTGGCTATAATTAGGCACCACGTCTGCCACAACGCTGCGGACGCCACTGTGTGCTCCCTGCATCTGTTGACAGATCTCATACCCAGCATATCACTGAAATGGCAAGTGTGGAGAAGGTGGCCCACAATAGAAACAATGGCATTTTCTCCTCGCCCTGTTCCAACGGTTTGTCTCATAGGACGCAAATAGAGGCCGCAGCTCTGGCTGCGCTGACCTCAGAGTTCCGTGGTATTTCACGGACCTGAGTGGTTCCACACCAAAAGTGGAAATAGAGTATCTTCAGAGTTGTTCCGGCCTGTGTCCTAATGTAGTGTGCCGTTTTGTTTCCCCGCCTGGCGTCTACACGCAACTATCTAAGAAAAAAATAAATTCTCATTTTAAACATTTTAGTATTATCTTGAACTAGGATCGGGAAGTACAATTGTTTTTTAATAATATACTCCACATGCTATATAATTATAATATTCACACTGGAAGCCAAAACATAAAAAAACACAAAGCCATTGTATCCAAAAATATTGTGAATACATTAAAAAATTAAATATATCAGAAGACGTATGTCAATGTGGTCTGTGGAAACCGACATTAGCTCTATTCTGCTATTACTTTAAAAAATCAACAGAGGCCACTGTGATTAGACTGTTACTTCCAAAAATTATTACATGACTATCTGCCCCATTTGTTAGCTGTTTTACTGTTCCTCCTAAGGAAAAAAAAAGTAATCTTTGAAACAGACCTGTAAGTTTTTTTAATCCATGAAAATTATGAGAAAAAAAAATTTTTAAGAAATACTCACTGCTAAAAATTAAAGTTATTTTTTAACTTCTTGCTGATTGGTGACACATTAGCTAGTCCAGATGACACATAAATAACCCTCGGGCCAGGGGTTTCCCACACAGTAAGTCAATAAATGTGGTGGAAGGTTTGAAATGTTATTCTCCTTTGTAGACTCAACTTCTACTTATCACTCCGATTCTCTTGTTTCCAAGAAGGTAGGGTTGGTTGGAAGTCTTAGGAAACTAAGATGGGAAATGAAATGTCGCAGAATTGGAGCTTTAAAATAATAATAATAAATGGTATTTTAAGAAAGGGTGGACAACAAAAGAGAAATCCTTACATAAAAATAACTCTTGGATATTTGATAATTATCCAAATATAGGACCTCACTTCTTCCCGTTAACATTTTGTTGGGAGGGAAGTATGGGATGTGATTTCCAATCATACACTAATTCACGACACACTATTGCATGATCACCCACAGTGGCAGCTACACACAGCACTTCCCATGCACACATAAGGTTATCAGCCGAAAAGCAGGGCCTAAGAAGGGAATCCACTTTGCCCCACCCCCAAATAGGGGGAAACACAGGGCGTCCTGCTTTACCATGGCATGGTGTCATGAGGCTGGGTGAGCGGGTCTGTGCTGGCAGGCCTGACCCAGCCGAACTCTTGCCAGTCAAGCAGGAGGTGAATTTATCCTCCTGGTGAGCATCCCTGCTGGTTCCAGCCAAGAGGATCGGGAATCAACCCTGAAGAGTGGAATGTTCCACTGGGCCCGGGAGAGTGCCAACCAGGATGGCATGAAGCTTTCAGGGCTGGCTCAGTCCCTCGTCCTGTGCACTTACCTCAGTGACCCATAAATAGAGTGTGGATAATCATTACTTTATCGTGAATATCCAGTGTTCGCACGACCACCCCTCTAAGGAGCCTGAGACAGTTAAGGTTTTCAATGACTGTTTGGGGTGGCTCTGTGCACACCACGGGGCCAGGAGAGTTTAACTCTGTGGCCAAGGTCACAGACTCGGGCGTCTCAGGGTCTGGTTAGACACAAGTCAGAGGAGAAACACTGAATACTGATCGTTTTGTGCTCTCAAGTCACACGCGCGCGGGCGCGCGCACACAACACCTGGCTTCATGCCTGTGGTGGACCTGCTCCCCTCTCTAAGCGGCGCCGGGCTGCGAGGACCCGGGACAGCACGACTCCTCCTGCTCGTCGCCGCGGCCGGCGACAGACACACGGGATGACACGGACAGGCGGAGTGACACAGACACGCGAGGACGGACACGCCCGCCCGCTGACCTTCCGCTGCTGCTTCTCCCAGGCGGGGTCCAGCAGCAGGTCGCGGTCCCATTCCTCCTCCTGGATCATGTACTCGTCTTCATCGTACACGTAGTTGTACTGCACGCCGGGCTCGATCTGGTTCATGGTGCTGGGTGTCGGGGGCTGGACGGCGGACTCGGACTGACAAGCAGACGGCGGGAGATGCGGAGACGCGGCAGGGCGCGGGCGCGGACAGAGACACGGCTCCTTAGGGCGGCGGGCCGGGCGCTGGGTCGCGGGGAAACACCAGCTCGAGCGCCGAGCTGCACGGCTCGGCTTAATACCTGGTCTCCGTCACGTGGCCGCGCACCCCGCCCCGCCACGCCCACTCACGCCCTGGCCACGCCCACGCCTCTGTGAGCGGGAGCAGGTGGGCTGGGGCGCGCCAGGATCCCGGTGTGGCAAGCGGCTACCGCTGCTGCCAGGACCCCTCCGCCTTGATCAGAGTCCCCACCCCGCCTACCTGCTCCCTCCAGCTATAGCTGCCGCGGCTGGATTTGTGGGTGCCTGGGTGAGTACCCCGATGGGTGGGTGTACATGGGCCAGGAGGGACCCCTATAGCCTGGGTCCCTGACCACCCCCCAGCATGTCCATGTTTTTGGTGCATCGTTTGCATATTCACGGTTTCCATATCTTTGCACATATTCATTAGCTATCACGCAAAATACATACACTCCTAAAAAGTAACGTTGAAGAGCTACAGAATCCTCTTCTCTCCCTTCTCTACATCCTCACCTGGGGGAATCAAGGCATGGGACTTGGACCAACCATATTAAAAGGTCAGGAACCAAAACCACGACAGGAAGTGTCAGCTCTCACCTGCCAGTCATAAATTTAAAAAAACTGACAATGGAGGACAAGCGACTTTGTGTTATATGTCCACGCTGTCCTGACGTGTCACCCTTAAGCCTTTTCATCCCCATAGTGCTGATTCGCACTCCCCCATCAGTTACGCCCCTGAAGGAACCAAGGTAAGGTCTCTTGGGAAAAGCAGTTTGAAATTTTTTGTCACATTTATTACGCACCTACTGTGACCTAAACACTGCATGTTTTGGTGACGTGTTTCAAGGTGAAAGTCGGCCTGGATTTATCATTGTTTCTTCAGATTTTTATATCCCTTAGTTTTATTTTTTTTCAAGCTTTCTGCAAAAAGATTTTGGCAAATTAGCAAATATACGGCATTAACATTTTTGAAAAGCATACTCACTAGAATGTGAACTCCACAAGGGCGGGGATTTTGCCTTGCTCACAGCTGTAATGCCAGCAATTAGAAGTGTGCCTATTTCTTACTGGGTGCTCAAATACTTGGTGAAGGAACACGTATCCTTGGAAACAGTGACTGGGCTAATTTGCTTGGATTTAAATTTAAAATTTAAAGTTTCTATTTTGGATTGGAATCATACTCTCTGAACAAGTTTATCAGTCAATTTCCACTATTAGAAATGGAATCATCAATTATAAAATGTGTTCATCTTAGTCATCAAAATGAACTGTGGAAACTTCAGGTTTCAGATGAAATGCAGAAAAAGGCACCAGATGTTCCATCCTACATAAAACAGCTAAAATGTGGGGGGGCGGATATTAATGAAACAAAGATTTTCAAGACATTGGTCATCAGGCAAAGAAGGATGATGATCCCTGAGAGACAGAAAATAAACAACACAACCACTACAATTGTCCCAGCTTGTCGCCTGGAGAAGGTTTTCCAAGATGCAATATGGTGAGGGACCAATGTGTCCAGAATTTGCAAGACCAATTACAGAAGAGGAGAGAGCTGTAAAAAGCGAACCCTGGAGATTTGCAGAGGGGCTCACGGTAGTCAGATTGGTCAATGCAGGGGAGAAGGATACTTAAGACCAACCAAGTTAAGGGCACCCAAGAGGATTGAAAGAAATGATCCTTGGAACTTATAATGAACCAAAAATACTTATTCCTTCCATTAATGAGAGTGGAGAAGTTCATAATTCGCAGAGCATCAGGTAGAGTATTCAGATGTGGGAGAAATTAATCCTAATGTGAATAATGTACTGGTCCTGCCTGAAAAAGCTTAAAAGCAAGAGGTGAAAGGATCAAACTGTTTCCAAGTCACTTATCTATGTTCCAGAGCAAAGCTCAAAAATATCTACAGGAATACAAAAACATTCAATATTTAACAAAGTAAAATTTGCAATTTCTAGCACCTAATAAATATTACCAGGTGTGCAAAGAAGCAGGAAAGCATGATCCGTAAAGAAAACAATCAATCAATCAAAATTGATTCAAAATGGACACATGATAGTGTTAGTAGAAAAGAACATTAGAAGTGATTACTGCATGTTGCCATGTATAATGTGCACCCACATTTTGGGCCCAAACTTTCAGAGAAAAAATCTTTTGTTTTAATTTTTTTATTCAATTATGTATTTATTTAGTTATTTATATTTAGATACTTGTTTTTTGTATTATAAATGGTATTATTTTGCATACAGATATTGTTATTGCTTTCTAGAGTTACACTTTTAATGCATAAACATGAATAAAAGAATTAAAAACATTTATATTAATACACTATTGGTATTACCCATGTATAATGCACACCCTTATTCTTCCCTCAAAAATTTGGGCAAAAAAGTGCATGGCAAAATATGGTATTACTATATTCCATATTTCAAGAAGTTAGAGGAAAGACTGAACGTGCTCAGTAGGACCATGGAAGTTATTTTTTAAAAACCCAAATTGTGTATCTAGAGCTGAAACGTACATCTGAGATGAAAAACATACTGAACGGGCTACACTACAGGAGAGACACTGCACAAGAGCAGATGGGTGAACTTGAAGACATCACAATCAAAACAATCCAACATGAAGCCCACAGAGGAAAAGAAAGCTTTAAAAAATAAGCAGAGGACCAGTGAGGTGTGGGAAAACTTCAGGCAGCTTGTTATCTGTGTAATCAGAGTCCCCGAAGTGGAAGGATACAAAAAAATAGGAAGAAATATTTGCAGGAATAAGGGCTAAATTCAAGAAGTATTGATAGAAGTGGGGAAACTTCTACTTCCGGCCAAGGTAGAGTAATGGGAACTGGGATCACCTTTCCTTCTGAAACAACCCCTGCCCCCACCCACACACACAAAAAAGAGGACAAAGCATATGAAACCATGGTTTCCAATACACTGGACATCAGGCAACAAAGGACAGAAATCTTAAGAGATGGAAACAAAGGACAGTCCTCTAGCTGCATCAGTTTGCAGCCTTGAAAGCACCTGAGGGCCAGGGCATTGGGCTAGAGTCTGGAAGACGCCTTGAGTTGAGGAGAGGAAGCTGAGTCATGGGAGAAGGCAGCAGCTGGTGTTCATAGGACAGAGTATCAGGAGAGGGCCACACACAGAGAGAGCTCTGCAGGTCTTCAGGGTCCCCTCCGAGTATTCAGCAGAGTACTACTGATCAGACGTGCCTGTGAGGAAACTACCCAGGTCCAAGGGAAGAGCCATCTGAAGGATTAGAGGGAAGTGGCAAGGCCAGTTGGTTCCCCCCACCACCACCACCACCACAGTGTACCGGACCGCAACACTCCTAATTCCCAGAGCACGCGGCTGGGCACTTAGGAAGATCTTGCCTCAGTACCTCGGCTCTTATCTTGTGCTGTTTAGGATACCCACTACCCTTGGTGCACAAAACGGTACTTCCACAAATGTAACTAACATTTATGGAACACTTGATTTGTTCCAGGCATAATGGAGAATATTTTGAATGTTATCTAATTTAATCTCACAAAAACCTTATGTAGGAAGTGAGTATAATACTCCCCATTCACACGTAAGGAGACTAGAAGTGAAGTGACTTGACCAAGGTCACATGACTAATAGGTGGTAAGATGAGAACTTGAACCCAGGACTGTTGTTAACCATAGCTCAGGAATTGGGGGCCTTGGTTGAGATCAACTCCTGAGTGACAGAGCCATAGTTAGAGGCCATGTCTTCATTTCTTCAGGACTTATTGTAGGTCACCTGCCCAAACTCTCAGCCAGCTACTTTCTCACCTCAAACTTGTGAAAAACTTCATGGCTCAAGATTCTCAATCTCTGCCCATGTCTCCAAATATTCCTGACGTGCATAAGCACCCGTAGAACCGGCTAGGGATGCCACAGCATGCTGGCTTGCTCCCCTTCGCTGTGTTAACATTCAGGCCTTCCTGCCAGCTTTCCTTAGGCCCTCCCAGTCCGCTTTCCGATTTTCCACTGCACAATTCTTGTCCCAACAGAAACTTAAACTTTCAGAACTACTGATTGTTTAAGGAATAATAACTAATATTGTGAATTATTCTTTTTCTGCGTACACATATTTAAGCCATTTTATGTGCATTAATAATTTTTAGATTCATAGAAATTTAAGGGCTATTAGATGTTATCTAGCCCAACTCACATCCAGTATGTGTATATGATCACTGAAAGACACCATTAAATTTTTTTTCACAAACTTGCTTGCTTGCATTATTTCTAGACTGATGACATGGCTAGTATGACCCTGGAAATAATTTTCCAGCTCCAGAAGCCTCACTACTTCAAAAGTGACTCATCTGGAGGTTGATTTATTGGAAATATTAAGTTTCAGAGATCCTCACTTGCATGACACTTTCCAAAACTTGGCACCAAATTTAGAATTCACGATTGTGCATTCTGTTTTCTTAGGTGAGGCCCACAAATTGAGTAATCTACAGGGCAGGTCCTGAACTCCTCCTGTTTTTGGAAGATGTGACGTAACTCCTGCCCATGGGAGCTCCATCTCCTGGAGCTCCAGAGTAGACAATCTGATGTGATTCCACATGGCTGCCTTCCAAATGCAGCCAATAATACACAGGAAGTTCTTTTCTAGTGTCTCATGACACTTGTCTTCCAGATTCTGCACCATAATGCCATCTATTAAGGGCTCTGTACGTGATGAACAATGTGGTAATCACGTCACATAAATTATTTCCTCAAATCTGCACAGCCACCCAGGAGGGAGGAGCAATGGCTCCCATTTTCCAAACGAGGAAACTGAGACTTGAAGGGGTCCTATAACCCGCCTAGAGTCACACAGCTCAAATATGCAGTGGGTCGTTCCAAAACCCATATATTCAATAGGTATGTCATACTACCTTCTTTTCTGGACACACTTCTGCATGTTTCTATATAACCTTTCTAAAATGTGTTTCTGATGCAGTCTTTTTGGAAAGGATTTGTTACTGCCTACCAAGAATTGTAAATTGACCCTTTGCCCAAAAATCCCGTTTTATGTTTTTTACACATTTTATTTATTTATTTTTAGAGAGAGGGGAAGGGAAGGAGAAAGAGAGTGAGAGAAACATCACTGCATGGTTGCCTCTCACGCAGCCTCCCACCTCCCACCACTGGGAACCTGGCCTGCAACCCAGGCATGTGCCCTGGCTGGGAATTGAACCGTTGACCCTTTGCTTTGCAGTCCAGTGCTCAACCCACTGAGCAACACCAGCCAGGGCCCAAAAATCCCGTTTTAACGAATCTACCCTACAGATATGGACAAGCATGCATGTGGAGGAGACCGATGAAGGAAGTTATAGAATATCTCTAAGCTTTTATGTTGTGATTTAGAAATGAAAAGCAAGTTGCAAAAGTGACTTTCTTTGTGAAAGAAAATTACATGTCTCTAAAATGTTTGTATTTAGGCAAACAGGGAATGGAGAGGTGGAAAGATGGGGGAACTTGAACTATTTATCTCACATGGTCTTGTGCTATTTGTTTTTTCCAGTCATTTGCTGTTACCTTTATGGTAAATAATGGACTCTATTACTCCAGCAGTGTTCTCGACAGGTCGAGAACAATACGTCATCAAGAACTGAAATCTCATCTATTAATCCGGTTTAACTTTGCATTCAGTTTTTTGTCCGCCTACAGTTGCCTGCAATTGGACTTGCCGCCAGCGAGAACACCTTGATTTACACAGAACCAGAAAGCAGCGTGGGTAAATAAGAGATAAAATTCAATCCCATTATTGTTACTTATTGTGAAGAACAGACATAAAACACCATGAGATGCATGGCATTTTCAACACTCATTCGTGCATCTGCCCACGGATCTCTTTCCTACTGAGGATGTTTAGGGTTTTCTTGAGTTGCCTCCAGGCTCAGTCCCTCAGGAAAGGGACAAAGCACAGGTTGGCGGCCTGGCTATTCAACAGTGCTTGAGGGTATTTCAATTTGTTTGTTCATTTGTAAATGTCATACTTTTCTTTAACCCTGAGAACAATTAGTGTTGACAGATTCTTGTGAATGCTTTCAGAATTTTTGTATACATATTCACACATACACAAGTATTATTTTATAAAACTTAGAACTAAACTATATGAACTAGTATGCAACTTCCTTTTTTAAATGTAACATTCTTTCTGGGATATCTTTCTATATCACTGCATGCAGACCATTCTTCCTAAAGGCAGCTTTTTCTCAGTGATGCTGATTTAACTTCCTGACTGTCAATCTTTGTGTGTTTGTGGGAGGAGTGAGGAAGAAGGAATGGGAGCAGGGGGAGAGAAGGGAAGGGCGTGCATCCTCCTGAATTTTTAGAAGGCAAGGAATATTGGAAGTCCACCTGCTCAAAAATCATCTCCCCCATATTCCACTTAGATTCATGGATAGTTCATTTAGGATATAGATGTTGCTTCTGCAAGTGACCGTCACGTCACAGCCCAGCAAACACCTGGACGGCAGCAGCCTGTCTCTGTCATTCCTGCAGGTCCCCTCCTGTCTGTTCAGCCCACCAGGTTCCAGTCTCAAGTCCCTGGCTGCTCCCCACTTTGGTTTTCCCCTCCATCTCTAACATCTGTCTCAGCGCTTTTCTCTTGTTCTGGGGATGCCTCTAGGTCCTCTTCCTTCCATCTGCCTCTACTTTCCCTAATGCTTGTCTTGCCAGATGTAAAGCTCCAGGGAAGGGACCCTCTTCCTACCAGAATTGCCCCGCAGGTTCCACTTGGGCCAGATTAGCCCAGGAGAGCATTCTCAAAACCTGAGGAGGTTGGGAGGTCAAGCAATGGACAGGATTACATTTGCCCATTCGTAGTCTTTTGTCCAGGCAGTGTCTGAGGTAGACTTGGTGCATTTGAGTTTGGGTGGTGAGGTTTGAGTTGGACGTGTGGAAAAGGGGAAGGCTTGAGGGGGTGGCACTGTGGGGCGATAGATGCTGAAGGACACAGCACAGTGCTAGACTAGAGGGAGGAGGTGAGAAAGTGAAGGCTTCACACACTTCACGATTTTGACTGCAACTTGGGTGGTGGCTGAAATCATCCCTTACAAACTTTTTTTTTTTTGAAGTCAAGCTTTTTTAAAAAGTGATTTTAAAGAGAGAGGAAAGGGAGAAGAGAGAGAGGGAGAGAGGAGAGAAACATTAGTTTATTATTCCACATATTGATGCAGTCATTGGTTGATTCTTGTATGTGTCCTGACAGGAGATTGAGACCACAACCTTGGCATATGGAATGATGCTCTGACCACCTGAGCTTCCCAGCCAGGGCTCAACTCTTGCTTTTGATGACTGCCCCCCAGGTGCCCCTCCAGTTTAGGAATATTTCATATAACAAAAGGAATTTCTAGAGTTTTCTCTGCTTCAGCGCTGGCTCAGCCAAATAATGTAGACAAAACAGGTCAAAAAGTTCACTTCTTTATTCAGAAAATATCTTTGAGTGTGTTTTCAGTATCAAGGACCATGGTAGGGGCTGAATATAAGTTACTCTCCCCTTTAAGAAGCTCCCAGACTACAAGCACATAAGTGAAGGCTCAGTACAATAATGTAACAGGTGTACTGGAGTGTGTACAAGTGTGTGGGTATACAAGCGTGTGGATGTACAGGAAGGCGGGGCTCGGTTCTAATTAGATGAGACAAGGCAGACTTTTCAGAGGAGGTGGAGTTTGAGCTGAAATGTTCAAGATGAGTTTTCAGGTACATAAGCAGGGGGCTGTTTAGGAAGAAGGAGAAATGCCTGCCAGGGCAAGAGGCCTGTTAGAGCCCTGAATGTGAGAGTCTAATATGAGGTGCCAGAGTTGGGCAGAGCAGGACAAAAGGCTGAACACATGGGCATATAGGCTGCGGCAAGCCCTGAGGATGGGCCTTGTATACCACCCTGGACAGTGCTGATTTGTTCAAGAGGAGGAGCCCTGCAGAATTCACTCAGGTGCTCCTAACCAGACTGTGGAGAAAGAGCACTCCAGCAGCAAAGGATAACAAGGTGGGAGCTAGGACAGTGACAATGAGGATGGAGAGGAGGGCTGTGACAGACATTTGGAAGGTAGAAGGAATATTTTAAATGATTGAATGGAAGCAGAGCAAGATAGATCAAAGAATCTAGGCTTCCTCCTGGTTCTTGAGTTGGTCAGTGAGTGGATGTACCATTCCTTGAGACAACCGAGGAAAATCAGTAGGGAATGTGGAGAAGGGGTGGGTAACATGGTGAATTCAGTCCGGGGCATGTTGAGTGGTCACACCTAACTTCTTACCTGGAGCACAGGAGAGAGAATGGTTAGAAGGGGAGATTTAGGAAGCGCCAGCTCTGGTGGAGAGGAGATTGCTCATTGAAAACATGCTGCTCAGATACAAAATAAATATTCAGAAATCGGTTGTATTATTATACACCAATAATGAAGTATCAGAAAGGAAAACTAAGAAAACCATCCCATTTACATTTGCATAAAAAATATACCTAGGAATAAATTTAACCAAGGAGGTAAAAGACCTGTGCTTGGAAAATTTTAAGACACTGAAGAAAGAAATTAAAGAAGATACAAACAAATGGAAGCATATGGGAAGAATTAATCTACCACCCAAAGAAATCTACAGATTCAGCCCAATCCCTGTACAAAATACCATGTGTTTTACACAGGACTAAAACAAATCATCCAAAAATGTATATGGAACCACTAAAGGTTCCAAAGAGCCTCAACAATCTTCAGAAAAAGAACGAACTTGGAGATATCATACTACCTGACATCAAACTATACTACGAGGTCATGGTAATCAAAACAGCATGGTGCTGGCATAAAAACAGACGCATAGATCAATGGAACAGAATAAAAAGACCAGAAAAAACTCACACCTATATGATCAATTAATACATGACAAAGGAGGCAAAAACATACAGTGGGGTAAAAACAGTTTATTCAGAGAGTGTTGGGAAAATTGGACAGATACATGTAAAAAATGAAACTAGACCACTTTTTACACTGTTTACAAGAATAAACTCAAAATGGATTAATCACTTAAATATAAGACTCAAAAGCATGAAACTTTTAGGAGAAACTATAAGCAGTAAAATCTGGGACATTTCTCTTAGCAATATTTTTGCCAATAAATATCCTCAGGCAAGGAAAACAAAAGAAAAAGTAAACAAATGGGATTACCATATGTGCCATGCATAATGCATACCCACATTTTTGGCCCAAACTTTCAGGAAAAAAAATCTTTCTTTCACTTTAATTTTTTAATCCAATTATTTATTTATTTATATTTAGATAATTTTTTTTTTAAGTATCTAAAGGAATTTTAGCATTTATTTTTGAACATATTATGGTACAAGAAATTTTATGTAACAAATAATTATAAAACACAAGAACAGATACAAGGTATTTCAGGGACTACACATGTGTAATGGGTATCCTTATTTTTCCCTCAAAATTTTGGGCAAAAAAAGTGCACATTATACTTGGCAAAATATGGTACATTAAAGTAAAACAATTTTGCGCAGCAAATGAAGCCATCAACAAAACAAAAAGACAACCTACTGAATGGGAGAACACATTCATCAATGATACATCCAATATTGGTTAATATCCAAATGTATAAAGAACTCATACAACTTAGCACCCAAAAGCAACCCAATTAAAAAATGAACAGATGGCCTGAATAGACACTTCTGCCAAGAGGATACGCAGATGTACAATAGACATATGAAAAGCTGTTCGATGTCACTAATCATCAGAGAAATGGAAATTAAAGTCACAATGAGATGTCACCTGTCAGAATAGCCACCATCAATAGATCAACAGGCAACAAGTGCTGGCAGGGACGTGGAGAAAAGGGGACCCTCGGCACTTGTGGTGGGAACGCAGACTGGTGCAGCCACTGCGGAGAACAGTATGGAGATTTCTCAAAAATTGAAAAATGAAACTGCCTTGTGACCCAGCAATTCCACTTCTGGGTATATATATCTGAACACTAATTCAAAAGAATACATGCACTCTATGTTCACTACAGCATTATGTACAAATAGCCAAAATATGGAAGCAGCCCAAGTGCCCGTCACTAGATGATTGGATAAAGAAGATGTGGTACATACACACAATGGAATATTACTTGGCCATTAAATAGAATAAAATCTTATCATTTGTGACAACATGGATGGATCTCAAGGTTATTATGCTAAGTAAAATAACCAGAGAAAGACAAATACCATATGATTTCACTTATATGTAGAATCTGAAGAATAAAACAAACAAAATTGAAACAGACTCATACAAACAGAAAACAGACTGACGGTTGCCAAAGGGAAAAGTGTTGGGGGGAAGGGTGAAAAGGTGAAGAGAGTAAGAGGTGCACACGGGTAGTTACAAAATCATCCCGGGGATATGAAGTACAACATGGAGAATATAGTCACCAATGTTGTATTAATTATGTACGGTGCCAGGTGGGTACT
The DNA here is from genome assembly GCA_004027735.1 of Carollia perspicillata. NCBI lineage: Eukaryota > Metazoa > Chordata > Mammalia > Chiroptera > Phyllostomidae > Carollia > Carollia perspicillata. The sequence continues at coordinate 31,881 of PVKM010005517.1, read as the reverse complement.
GGAAACATCGAGGGGAACACTTTGTAAAGGATGTAATTGTCTAGCCACTATGCCGTACACCTGAAACTAATACAAAATAATATATAGTGTAAACTAGTTGAAAAATAAAATTTGGAAAAAGAAAAGTAAAAATAAAATTTGTGCTGCTCCGGTATGTTTATATGGATGAGGTTCTGTTGCCAACAGAAAGCAAAGGAGGACAAGCTTTCCTTAGTGGAGACTCAAGATAGCTATTGTTAGTTGGAACTTAAACAGGATGAGTGGATTTATGGAATACACTAAAAGGCCAGTTGCTTTTCTCCAGCAGACAGCCTGCAATTTTTCCCTCGGCTCCAGAGGTCACGCCTTCTGTGAGCAGTGGACTCAGATGCCTGGGAGAGGATGGCAGCAAACACACTCCGTCCTCAATGCTGGGGCTGCAGGAAAGGGAAAGACATTCTTCCCCCAAGAGTTTCTGATTGTAAGCTGGCTCGCACGTGGGTTTGGCCTCACAGCCCCAACTCACACTTCTAAAAACCTCAGACCGAGAGTTTAGTTGACAGTGGTCATCAGTAAGATGGGTGAACTTGAAGACTTACCAAGAGAAATCATTAACATACAAAACAAGAAGAAGACAGAATTTAAAGAACAAAAGCAGAATATCAGTGAGTGGTGGGACATCCAGTAACTAATCCCTCAAGAAGAGGGCAGAGAGGAGGGAACAGAAAAAACATTTGAAGAGATGATGGCTGAAAATTTTCTGAATTTGACAAAAACTATAAACTCATAGTTCCAAGGTATGCAGTGAATCTGAACCACAAGAAACATGAAGAAAACTACATCACATTGCTCAAAATCAACGATCAAGAATAAATTTTAAAAGTAGTCAGGGAAAAAAAAGACATGTTTTACACAGAGGGGAAAAAAGGTTATAAGCAAGTCAGGATCACAGCAGGTCTCTCACTGAAAGCATTGTGAGGCGAAGACGACAGGGCACATCTTGAAGTATTAAAAGAATATTTGTAGACTTAGAATTCTATACCCAGTGAAGCTATAGTTCAAAATGAAGGCAAGTACTTTTTTTCGGACTCATAGAACCTGGAGGAGTTTATTACCAGCAAGAAAGGTTAAAAGAAATGCTTCAGGCAGAAGGAAATGATAGCAGGTGGGACTTAGCCACTCTAACAGGTATGCAGTGGTGTCTCATTGTTGTTTTAACTTGCAATTCCTGGTGACATGTGACGTAGAGCATCTTTTATGCTTATTTGCCTTCTCTTTATTTTGTTTCTTGAGCTGCCTGTTCAGATCTTGTGTCCATTTTTAAACTCGTGTTGTTTGTTCTCTTACTGTTTAATTTTGAGTTCCTTGCACATATTGTGAATTCCAGTCCTTTATCAGGTACGTGTTCTGCAAATATTTTTTCCCAAGCAGTGGGTTCTCTTTTCTTTCTCTTAATAGTGTCTTTAACAGAACAGAAGTTTAAAAAATTTTTAATGAAGTCCAACATCATTTTTTTCATGGATTATACTTTCACTGAGCCCAAGTTCACCTAGATTTTCTCTGTGTTATTTTCTAGGAGTTTTATAATTTTAAATTTTACACTTAGATCTAGGACACATTGTTTTGTCTTTTTATTAATACCCTCCATAATTCCCCCATTTTAATTGCTACATTGCTGATTGTTTTCCATTTTGCACAATAAATTATACTCTGAAAATTATGTATTCCTCTATTGCACTATGTTTTCCTGCTTTCTTTACATAGGTATTTCTTCTATAATGATCTTTTTTTTATTTTTTTATCCTCACCCAAGGACATTTTTTTCACTGCTTTTTAGAGAGAGAGGAAGGGAGAGAGAAACATCGATGTGAGAGAGAAGCATCAGTTGGTTGCCCAGATGGGGGATTGCACGCACCCTGACCGGGGACTAAACCCGCAGCCCTTCAGTTATAAGGCGATGCTCCCGTCAGCTGAGCCACACTGGCCGGGGCTGTACTGATCCTTTTATAACATCTGTATTGCTCGGACTCATACAGTAACTTCTTTAATCGTGAGCATATTATGCAATTAGTGGTAATCAAAGATTCATCGTTTACGAATGGGGAATGCTCGGGATTCAGGCCCTGAAAGAAACTACCTCAATGTGTATCTGACTCAGTATGTATCGCCCACCCCAAGCGAAGCTGCGTGGGCGAAGAGCTATGAAGACTCTGAAAGGGTCCCCATAGTGGAACATTCCAAGACGGCGTGGTGTCCCAAATGGGCTGCAGTATCATGCTCCTCATGAAGCCGGGCTCGCCCTTTGCAGCCTAACGCATATGGTGACAGGTGGAGAAACTACAAATAGCCTTGGCCTCAGAATGGAAAAAATGATTCGCTGGGGCCAAGGCTTTCAAAGTGACTTAGTGACAGGAATGCAAGGGGCAGACCTGAGGATACAGGGGGTGTAGTGCAGGATCACAGGGAACTTGTGAGGGCCTGGGCCTGGGCCTGGGCCCTCCCACTCTCATGCCGGCCCTCAGGGACCGGATACTGCAGCCTCCGAGTCAGTGTGGCCAGTCCCACGAACACCAGCTTGTCGTCAGTAACAAACTGAGCTGAGCTGCTACGAAGTGCATGTTTCCCAGGACAGTCGGGCCGCTGGCTCCCGCTGTGTTTTGAAGCTGCTGGACAGGAGCAGCTGAGCTCACCTGTCAGCTGTGTCGTGTTACCTGGAGGGCGGGGCGAAGGCCACAGAGAGGGATTTAGAAGCTCTGGGTTTTAATCCCAGCTCCACCTGTCTACTCATCGAACACTTTTGGCATTTTGATTTCTTCATCTTTAAAACTGGGGTATGAGCTGGCTTTACTGGGAAGGTAACCGTGAGTAATTAACTAATGAAATAGGCCAGTTGGTGCTCTATAAATTGTTCCGTGCGTTAAACATGAACTCCAGACCTCACTCCGTGAGATATTTAAGGCAACATGACCCCAAATTGTTTCCATTCCAAAACCCGAAACCCACCCACTGTCCTTGCAGCCCATCAGGTGGTGCTGCTCAGACCTGAGCATGGGACAGACCCCCAGAGGGCTTGTGAAAACACCGATGGGGCCGAAGACTGGGCCTTCCTGACAAGGTCCCAGATGGATACATAGACAGACAGTCTTGCTGCTCTCCAGGGGACCTTGCCCGGATACATAGACATACAGTCTTGCTGCTCTCCAGGGGACCTTGCCCCTGAGCGCTGCGGCAGCTAATAAACTCTGGCCAAAGGAGATCTGGTGAGCAACACTTAGGCGCACAATCTGGGCCGCTTGGTGGGCACACAGCCTGCAGCCCCGTAGGAGGGGCTCACACTCAGTTAATGTGCGACTGTCACCAGCCACTCAGACGCTTCCATTTTGAACAGCATGGCCTGTGTTTTCATTTTACTTTGGGCCCCATAAATTACGAAGCCATTCCTGTTCCTCATTCAGGTTTTACAAACAAACTTTGGGTAATGAACCAATGTCATTTTGGAAAGGCACCTTAAAAACTACTAAGAACATTTAAGCTGCTCTACACCCAAAGATACAGGCTTATTTAGAAATTATTCTATTACTACTGGCATTTTCCACCCTGCTAATCCACCCAGAGGCTGGTGTGCACAAGCGGCAAGCCCTCAGCCAAGCAGGGTGGCCTGGGGCCCGTCTCATCCACCCCTTTTCCCTCCCTCCCCTCCCCACCTCTAGCAGGGATGTCTGCATTTCAGGGATGAATTCCTCCACAGAGAAAGCAGTAGTATCGTATAAATATACATATTTCTGAGGGTGGAGGACTTCACCCTTTGAATGACGGCATTCGAGGACAGTCTACTCCGGCTCTCTCAGACTGGGCTGATTGTCATCTTAGCCCTAATTCCAGAGACCCTTTAGGGGTCAAACCTGAAGTTGTGGCTCAAGTGAGACCAGCTACACGGGCGAGCTGACTGTGAGCAGAGTCAAGGCCAGCGAAGCAAAATGAAGACATCCACTTCTTTTTTTAGGACGGGATTTCCTACGCTGGCAAACCTCTTGACTTGTTTTCCTTTCCGTCAGAGCTAATAAAAGCACTTGTGTTTTATATAGTGCTATAGTTGTGCGTGTCAACAGGGTAAGGAAGTGTAAAGCCAAAACCCACTTATTTTGCTTCCCGGGGGGTAACTGGCATTTCATTGGTAGAAACAGACAATTTAAAGAAACTTTTCCAAGAGGACAAAAAAAAAAAAAAAAAAGCAGAAGAGCCATTGCCTAGCCCTGGCCAGGTGGCTCTGTTGGTTGGAGTGACATCCCACACACCAAAAGGCTTCAGGTTTGATTCCTGGTCAAAGTGCATACAGAAGGCAACCGATCAATGTTTTGCTCTCCTCTCTCTCTACCTCTCTCTCTCTCTTCCTCCCTTTCTCTTTGAAATCAATAAACATATCCTTGGATGAGGATTTAAAAAAAGAGCCATTGCCTAGATTATGATTTTGTCAGACTGACTGAGAAAGAGTCTTGCTCTCAAAGTGGTAGCCGGGGACATGAGGACGTGCTAAGAGTGGAGTGATGTGACCAGCGCCTGAGTTTTTGTTTCAGTGAAGAGTGACGGGGATGGTGAGAAGTCAGAGGACCAAAAATGAAGGAACCAGTTAGCTTCCATCTAACTTGGAGAAACTACTCTGAAAATGCCAAGAAACGTAACCCTCTCTTCCTCTGAGGGGTCAGGTACCCACAGCCCCAGTGCTGCACACAGGGAGAATGTTCACTCAGAAAAGGGGTCTCACTTCCTCAGGAGTCTCTGCAGCCATAACCCAGAAAATTGTCATCCTTGCCGAATAAATCTGATGCCCTGAAGTGAATGGCACAATGCACCCAGCCTGCATACAGAGCCCCTGTCCCAGGAGCCAAGGTCACAGGGATTATGGCAGGCCTATCAGCTACTATTTCCTTGGGGGTAATGGCTACGGATCATTGTTGAGAATTAATTTTTATTGCATGCTGACCTTGGCGTGGCTGTGGAATGAGGACTCAAAAGCACACAGAATTACTGTTAATTGTCCTTCCCCAGACGATGGCGGCACCCTATCCAGTCCCTGCAGGAGGAGCTAATCCATCGCATACAGACTGACCATCCCAAAGAGCAGCTCCGTCACATCACATCATGTCTCCATTCGACACCTTCCGGTGGGTTCCACTGCTCACCTAATCAACCCTCACCTCTTCCCCCGGGCCCCCAAGACCTCCCGCAGGGAGGAGCCCCAGTTCACTTTAACTCACAGCACCAAGTGGAACCCAAGGTTTGCTGGGTCTGCTCTCACGCTTTCCCACTTTTTGCATTTGCCCTGCAATTCATTCCACATACCTGCGCTTCCAACATCCAGTTTTTCATTCAGGGCCCAGATTTAGTACTGGAACCACCATGAAGTCTGGCCTGATCTCCTGCAGGCCAACATAGTTCATCCTGCCATCAAGAAACACCTCCCTCCTGATGCTTACCTTTCTCAATCTGGTTGTACAGAGAGATGTGCTATTGCCTTATTTTAGCAATCATATTTTGCCAAAGATGGTCAATTTTCTAAAGCGTGGAAACTATTGAGTTCTTCCTTGTCTCTCCTGGCAGGGGCTGGGTGGTGCGGGAGGGCAGGAAGGCTTTGTCAGTTGGCAATTCACCAACTTCTTCAGAGGCAGGAGACTCTTCTGCAGAATGCCAGGTTCTCTGGGGAGACGGTGTTGTGGTCGTGCATGAACTGGCATTCCAGAGACACTGACCAAGTGCCTGCACTGCGCTGGCCACTATCCCTACCGATACCTTCAGTTCCCTTACCAAAACCAAGACAAAAGACTAAAGAAAGAATGAGTCTATTTCACAGTTGCAATATGAAATGATAACAATCAATATGAGCATAAAAAGGCAAACAGAAAATCTATCAATATATACTTTCTTGCTAAATTTTAATTCACTTTGTCTTTGGCCAATTTTTTTTTTTATTGATTTGTAGAAAGAGAGGAAAAGGGAGAAAGAGAGAAACATCGATTTGTTGTTCCACTTATTTAATGCATTCATTGGTTGATTCTTACATGTGCCCTGAGCAGGGATTTGAGCCCACAACCTTAGCATACTGGGACGATGCTCTAAACAACTGAACTACCTGACTAGGGCTCCAACTTCTTAACTTTAAAAAATATATATGGGAAAAATAATTTAAGGTTGAAACAGTCACTGCTCTTTGAGTTCACCAGGAGAACACCTAAGTCAACATGCAGAGCAAGCATTTGCAAGAGCACAGGTGGAGACACCTCCACAGAGGGTCCTACATGATCCTTGTGGGGGATGCAACACACTTTCCAGAACAATGGGACCAAAAACAGAAGCCAGGTCATAAAATTCCATCAAACCAAGTCAGGAGATGACTAAAATTTGCATCAATATGCTTGTCCCTGGGGTAAGATGTATCATCCAAAGCAATGTGGTATCACTTTAGTTCCAGTAAGAGCTGCCTTCCTTCTAGAGCCCAGGGATCATCGAGCACACCTCTCACCCCTGAAATGCCCTGCGCACTGAACACTCACATTGCATCACTTGTACCAGAGCCTCACAAACTCCAGGGGGGCAGTCTGGCCACAGGTGTCAGTTCTGAGTCTGCCTGGCCCCTAATGGCTTTGGCTCTTCCACGTCAGAACATAGTGTGTTTCTTACATCAAGGCTCTTATGCCAAAGCAGGAGCCAGACTCAAAGGCAGGCCTCTGCGAGTGGCGGCTGAGACAACCTACGACCCACGTCCCTGCAGACAGGAGAACTCTCACAGCCTTGCCTCGTGCCAAACTGCCGTGCTCCCTTCAGATCAACGCCACATCTGCGCTTCCCAAAGGAACTGGACCAAGAATCTAAATCCTAAAATCACATTGGTGTGATGGATGACATCCTAATTGGCTACTTAAGGACTAAATAAAGTTCTAATTTACTAATCTTTTCAATACCAGTGATAATTGATATCTGAAAACATGTCTTCCTTATGCGGGTCATTATAATGATGCTTTAAAATACCAGGGAACCAAATTGCTGTCCCATTGTGTCCTCTGCTGGCTTTACGCTGCTTTTCCACTCACACCCAAAGGCAGCACCCAAAGAATGTTGACTCCATCCCCCGCCATCCCTGTGCCAACCAGGCAAGCCAAAAGGAGAAGAGCAATATTTTGCACACAGCTTTTCAGGAGATGATTATCTCATTCTAACGTGCGGCTGGACTTGAGATGAAAATTATAATGCTGCATTTCCATGTGAAAGAACCGCTAATGAATGGTTTTGTTCTGTTTTCAGAAACAAACATCAAAAATCTGGCTGTAACACTGAGGACGGGAAGGAAAGCGAAAAAAGAAGCCCATAAAATGCAGCATGAGGCACGCTTCTCCACCATCACCATCCACAGTCGTTTATTCATTAGGGGACCAGAAAATGTATCATCCAAACTGGGGTATGTCTGAAAGTGGAAGAAGGGAGGCCCTTCATGGTGTGGTGAGGATAATACCTATGAATTGAGCACTCCTTACATGCAGGGACTATATGACATATTGGGGGTATAGAGAGGCTAAAAATGTAATTTCTTTTTTCAAAACATGCCTAAAGTTTAGATGAGGAGAGAAGATATTTACAAAAAAGAAATACACCCCAAGGCAGCTAAATCAGGGGCATTGATCCTAAGAAGGTAATTATTAAAGGCTGAGAAAGGCGTCACTGAAGAGATCCAACCCAGTCTGCATTTTTACATCATTAAACCTTACAAATCTGGAGATGTAGCTCGGTTGCTCCTAACAGCTACCAGGAGAGGTTAGCGAGGCAGACGCCATCTTTTTGTCTCGAAGCCAAAGCAGCAGACAGGAGATGGATTCTCCAGCCAACCTCCCTGCTGCTAAGGGCAGGGTGCAAAAGAGAAGCCAGGAGCTCTGATGCAGGCTCAGTGCCCTCCATTACAGTACTCACCATGGAGGAGGGCCACGTGGTCACCCCAGTTCTGGGAACAACAATGAAGTGTTATGAACAACCCTAACTGGGTTTGTATAGAAGACAACTCAAGTAGACGTGAGAGATAATATTAAAAACCCAGGTTATGTAGGGGTGAAATTATGAAGTATTCAGTGCTGGGCTAAAACGATTACCATGTTTTGCCATGTATCATGTGCACTTTCTGCCCAAATTTTGAGGGAAAAATAAGGGTATGCATTATACATAAGTATAATGGTTGCATACCATGGATATAGTAATACTGTGTGTAATGCACACAAAACATGGCTGCACATTTTACACGGGAGCACACTACACACAGCGAAATAGGGTAAAGGTGGGCCAAGGACATGATGTGAATAGCATCCCATCTTCAGAGCAGGAAGACACTAGAAAGAGGCCGGCTGTCCTACTGCAGCGGGGGGTGCCGTGCTGTAGGTGGGAGTGAAGACGGCAGGTCTTGGGGTGGGAAGGGCCGTGGGACCCACCCGCTGTGAGGAGAGAAGGGGGCGAGCCGTGTGATTATAAGAATGGAATACTGTGAACAGAAATAGGGAAGCTCAGGAAGAGGGCTCCTTAACAGTACGTCTTGGAGGTCTTTCTGCGCCACGGCATGCAGACATACTGCACTCTTGTTCATTATCGCACAGTATTCCGTAGCATAGTTGTACCAGAGCCTCTTTTCACTTAATTCCGTCTTGGTCTCACTCACCCTTTTGTCACCATTTACACTTTCAACGATAAAGGAAAATCTTGTACCTGCGAGTCTTCACCTTATGAATAAATACCAGAGGAAAACATTAGTTTGGTAACTAGGTTCTTCCCGGACATTGCACATTTGGCATGAAAACAGCGTATCAAAAGGCATCTGAAAAGTCTGACTCAGTGAGTCAAATTTTCACTCAAAGAACATTTATTGAGTAATTTCTATGTGCAAATCACAGGTCATGGTGTTGTAGGCTTGACCATAAGGAATTTAGAGTCAGGTCCAGGAGACACTCATGCAACAGAATGCAATCCAGAAAAAGAATGGAAACCACACTGGAGGCGTGAGCGAATGCTGGAGAGAACACTGACGGTGGAGGTATCGATTCTAAATGCAGAAGGTTCATTGTGAATGACCTCATGGATTAGCAACTGATTTTGTTTTCTGTCCTCCAAACCCGATCCCTCCGTGGCAGTCGAACCGTTCAGAAAGTGCATATTGATTCTGCGATCCCAGGAACAGAACATGAACAACTAATGTTTGTGAAGCACATACTGTGCACTGACAAAAAGCACAGCGTTCATTTATGTCACCTCATTTAATCAAATAGTGGAAAGCAGATTGGAAAGAGAAACTATGGTTTGCTTAATCTCATATTTGTATATATCCCAATAGTATTCTGAAAGGATATCGGTGAATAATTTTTACTGATTCCATAAATACAGGAAAGCTATTGATTTTATATGTGCAATTATACACGTGATCATTATTTTCTAATTAAACATACATACCAAATAACCTGGTAAGTTATGTTTGTAGTTACATACTAGCGGTGAATGTCTATTGACAGTGCACTGCATACGTGACTAGTTGCGTCCAGAACACAGCTTTACTGCAGAGGCGCCGCTGCTGAGGCTGCTCTCGGCCCCCTTACCCTTTACTTCTTCCTCCTCCTTCTCTCCCCCGCTGCCCCCATTCTGCATTGCTTTCTTAAGGTAAAATACAATAAGTATTCGAGTTCCATGATCTCCATTACTTATGATAATTTTTACAGATAAAAGAATATATTGCCTTAGGTTTGGGAACTACTTTTAGTCTGTTTCTTATTATTAACCTGAAAACAAAACAAAACAAAAACCCTTTCACCCTCTTTCTTTGGTGACTTTTTTTTTTCTTTATGTAGCATTTCCTTTTTCCGGTACCAAATTGCACGTGAAAGTCAGTTTCACAGAGTGTGTAGATGAGGGTCCAGTTTGAACCCAGGAAGGGGCAGAGGAGAGCGGACAGCTGAGAGAGGTCTGGGGTTCAGTCCGAGCACCAGTTCCATCATGTGGTTGGGCCACGGGGGTGAGAAGGCCGGCTTAGGTTTACACCTGAGCCGAAAGCGGGTGGAATTCAGTAACTTCTACTGACCCACCCTCTCCCAGTACACACACAGGGCAGGGGAACCAAGAGCTAGAGGGATGGCCACTGGGCTGAAGGGAGACGCCAAGTACACAGGGTGGCTCTCCGCCCTGGAATGGTAGAAGTCATGTCTGGAAAAAAGAACTGTGCAGTTAGAAAGCGTTAGAAAGAGGAACAGAGGAGGACCCCCTACAGTCTGTCTCTCAGGAGGAAATGCTCCAGGTTCCTACCCCTCATCCCCTCCCCTGCAGGATTTCTGTCCTGGGCCCTAAAGGTGGCCTCTGACAGTTCCAGGCCCCACACCTGAAGGACAGGGTCGGGGAAAGTCACACTGTCTCCCACCCCACCCCACCCCACACAGGCAGTCACCTGCTCCTCACACTCCCAAGTGCACAAGTTTTGCAGGTGAAACAAACTAACAATAAGCATTAAGCCATCTTAAGAAACAAATAAGGCACGAAAGGAAATGCGCAGCTGGAAAAAGTGAGTGGAACGTGAAAGGGGATGAGGCACGAGAACCAGCCACCACTTCCGCCCTCAACATCCCCCAGGGCTCAGAACGTGGGACAGGAGCAATAATACGTAGTGATCGGCGGCCTCTGTTTTCAGACATTATTTCCACCCACGGCCTGTCGTCATGGCGATGGCTCAGTTCATCCACGTGGCCGTGTTCCCTACCTCTCCTCTTTGCAGAGGACTGGCAAGGAGGCTCGGAGGGAGTCATACGGTTCTCGGAGGCCAGAACCAAGGTCAGGACATTTTCATCTAAATCGATGGGAGATGCTGCGGGTGGAGGGGTGGGCGAAGGGAGAAGGAACCCTGAATTCCATACTCAGAGATGAGTTCAGAGCCGAGATGGACACCAGACTAGAGAAGCTGGAATCTGGGACAGAGCTGAGCGGTTGGAACCAGTCACGTGTCCGGGGAAAGCAGCTGAGGCTCAAGCAGGAGGGAAGCGGATTTGAGTGTCTGCCTCCAGCTGCTGGTCTCAGTGCCGCTGCACGGGTGGGTCAGTCGCCATTCCTGAGGTCTTAGGGTGCGGCTGGTGTGGGGTGGGGGCTCCTCAAGGGGAGGCAGGCCCTCAGGCCCTTTCCCCTGCTGTGCCCCACAGTCTGTCTCTGGAGCTGCTGCCCTCCCCAGAGCTGGCAGCTGCTCTGTCACCGGCTCTCAAACGAAACACATACCCTCTCGCCATACTACACATTTTCTTTTGTGTGTTGTTTTGTTGTTGTTTCTAGGCACGAAGTAATCTCTCAGCATATGTAAGATAAAAGTGAATGAAACGTTTTTCTCAAGGCAACCGGACTCTGTGGCATGCCTGCGCCACACTCCACTTCCTGAGCTGCTCAGGTAACTGCATCCCTGGCAGTGCTCTGGATGCTGAGAACAGCAAGTGGTGATAGCAGGAGGTGAAACAAAGGGCATTTATCCTTCTGATGTGACAAAAGGAATGTGAAGGCTGTGCAAGGACGACGGCTCTACTATCCAGAGTTCATGTCCTTGGCCCCCCAGTCGCAACATGGCTGCCTCTGCTCCAGGCATTGCAGGCAAGAAGGAGGGCAAGGGGTGATGAGAGCATGTTCTTCCTCCAATTGTTCCCTTTGTAAGAAAGTGAACACTGTCTCAGGAACAGCTCTCACCCACTTCCCTTCGTGCCTCATTGGAGACGCGTGGTCACTGCTGACTGCACAGTAGGCCAGGAGGGCAAATCTCTGTTCGCTTGTTTATTTTCCCCAGTTTCTGCAGTAGGAGGCAGACAGGGGAAAGCAGCACCAGGAATGGCTGTTGGGTCCAGGAGCTTCTCTGCAGGGTGCCAAGGCACAGGTCACTGTTCAGAAATAGTCCCTCAGGGCAGCTCGGGCTGGCTGCTTCTGGCCCCAGGCCTACCCCGGTTCACTTTGTGGGCCTCACTTCCTCGTCTTGGCCCCTCTTCACACTCTCAAAAATCAAGGAACCATGAAGAGCTTTGATTTATCTGGCTTCTAGCTATCCATATTTACCATATGAGACATTAAAACCAAGAAACTTTAAGACTATTCATTTAAATATAACAATAAGGAACCTATTACATGCGACTACAGATTTCAAAGAATATATTTTTATGAAACATAACTCTGTTTTTCAAAAAACATCAGTGCATGCGGCAGCCTTGTTTTGCAATTTTGCAAATCTCTTTATCACACACCTTGCTAGAAGGAAGCTGGGCTCTCCTGTGCTTCTGCAATCTGTTGTTGTCACAGACGACACAGCATTGGGGAAACCCAACTGCATGCTCACAACAGGATGAGAGTGGAAAAGAGAGGCCCCGTCTGAGTTTTCTTACCAAATGTCATTATTATAAAAATAGTTCTGAGCTCCCACACCCCTGACAGGGCCTCAGGCCCACCACAAGAACCAGTGCAGCACGGAGCTGATCACTAGCCAGCAAGCCCTGAGCTAGCCATCACAGAGTGTCTGCCACAGTCGTCCCCATTGCCAGTTTTGAACTTTGCTTTTCATTTGCATAACTAAGTGGCCAATTCGAGTGTTAGCCTAAGAACTAAGAAATGGTCTTCTCCACAGTATATACAAGTCTTCATGGCTCACTGAACAGAGAACCACCAGCACTTTGAAAACATGGGCTCATTGGGTTTTCCTTTCATGCATTTGGATGTCAAAGGTCATAGGGTCTTTTCAGTCCTGGCTCAGACGGCGTCCGGCATCCGTGCCCCTCTTCCTCCCAGGAGTCTCTGCCGGAAGGAAGCCTCCCTCCCCAGCTCCTGCACCTGAGCAGGGCTGGGTGGCAGCCTGGGTGGGAGACACGGGCAGGGGAGGCAGGTACCGCTCCTACTTCAGCCTGTCTCTCCAGGCTGGAAGGCCACTTGTCTGTGTACAGCCCTGTTTACAGGGCTTATGGAAGACACAGTTGATGACATCCAAAGTCACTCTCTAAATCTTAGGATCAAACCTAAGGCTCTCAGTCAACTGTTGTCAACGTTTAATTATACCAACCTTATTATCATTATACCATTCAAGCTCTTAGCTCTTCCGTCAGCACTGTGAGTTCACAGGGCAACACTGGGGAGGGGCCAGGACTCAGGACACCTCCTGCTGCCACCTCCCCTGAGAGCTCAGGAGTTTAATTCTGAAGTGTCAGGAGCATTGTGGGCAAACTGCAGGAAAAGCCAGACAGCCCCACCCTCAGCCTCCAAGATCTGGGAAACAGCCCCCAGCCAGGTTTCCTGAGGAGGTGTTGGGGTTCACAAGTCAGGTACAGAATCGCCTGGAACTTAATCAAACTCTACATGCTGGTCCCTTCCCCCAACCCCTTGGAGGAGAAGTTCTCCTGGCCCCACCCAGGCTGCAAAGCCCTGATCTAGGTTGTTAGGAAAGAGCTTTATTAAATTTAAATTTAGCATGTGAAGCTGTGGATAACCCTATCTCTGTTTCTGAGAAACAGCTGTTTACTATTCTAACACTGCAGACGCCTGGCAACGGCTGAAGGCAGGACTGGCAGCCTGGGCTCACGAAACTTCTGAGCAGCTGCTCTGCCAGGGACCCCAGCCCCGAGCCCCACCCGCCCAGCCTGGTGTTCAAGTTAGAAAGGGTCCTCGACCTTGAACTTGGCAGGACCAAGAAGGGCAGTTGGGACCTATTTTGGATGATCCTGGGGGATTATTTAAAAGGAAATTCCGTAAAGTCCATGTAGCTCTCAAAAAGTATTTCGTTCCACTGCTTGCTTTTTTCGTGCCTCCGGTTCTATTTCTGCTTTTCCCTCTTGATGTTTAAGGGTCTGGAACTAAAGAGCAGTGAAAGGAAGCCATTGTCCCGAGGAGACGTCCCTGCCCGGGCAGTTACTGAAACCCACCAGTGGCCAGCGTTCTGGGCACAGCTGCAGGACAGGCCGGGTCAGTGGTGTCCCTGCTAATCCAAGGGGGCATTCTTATTCTACAGTCTCTTCCTTGGGAAAACGTGATGTGGCCCAGAGCTGCGCAGGCACCATGGCCACATGTGTTGCTGACCACCGAGAATCTGTTTGCCCACACTTTCTCTTTGAAACATGTGCTGCAGGCAAAGCCCTCTGATTAGACCCTCTGCTCCTAAGTCACATGCACGGTACGTGACACTTGATGTTGGAGTGGGGGCACTGGACAGCAGGGCAAAAGGTCACGGTATCTCTACAAGTGACATTATAGACATGCCATGCCTCGTGATCCACAGCTAAAATGAGACTCCGGGGGCCGGAGGGAATGGAAAGTGATGACGCGAGGTGCCAGAGCGGTAGATACTGTGACCTCAGATGACACCCAGAGCCAGTACGACACAGGCTGAGTGGCTGCGTGCTGCGATGACATCGCGCACAGAGAACGTTGTGAAGTCCTGTATCGTTCCCTGCTCAAAGTGTCCCGTCTGATGAGCCTACTTGTTATGGAGAAAATACAATGAAGCTCATAGACTTCCTCAGTATGTGGTGCTGGACATGTGCTCTGGAAGAGAATGGTATTTATGCATTCAAAGAGTGATCTTTTTTTAGCGAAATTTGTCCAAACCCACCACTTCTGTGTCATCTTCAACACTTTTCTCTGGCAGGCATACACCAGCCAACAAGCACCAACAGAGTCCCTACCGCAGTCAAGGCAGTGGGCTCAAAGATAAACAAAGATAAAACAGACATGGACTCTGCTCGATAGCAGAAGAGGGCATGTATTAATACATAAAGAGCAGTCCCACAGGTACACATAAAAATACGCATTTATACAGATGAATGTCACTGAGTATGGCCACAGTACCTTCCATTGGGTAGGATATTTGTAAATGAATGAATCGTATACACATGAGCAGAGCTATTTTTATGGAGGATGCACAGGAATATGCTTCTAGAATCTTTACCCCTGGAATTCTGGAAACCAGGGAAAGATTCCAGAACCTTCCTTCGAATAAAGATTTTGCATAGCAGAAGTAACAGTGAACCTCCTTGTAAGTCTATGTATAGGTCCTTCTGTCGCTGAAGGAGCCACACCTTTACCAGATGATGGTGTAACGTAAGCACACAGTCCCCTTTTCCCACAGCAAATTCCGTGGGTCGGCAGAGGGGATGCACAGCGCGCTACCCAGCCATCTGTCGCTCAACGGTTTGTGGTCCACACCATCCCCTGACATCATCCGGAGTCCCAGGAGGGAGGGTAAAATGCAGAATTCATTGGGCCAAGGCTACGTGGAGGGATGTGCTTTGCTGTGAGGAGGAGACACGTATATCATACGGGAACATTTTCGAGTATAAGGTGTCCCCAAGGCAGTATTTTTATGTTTCGATGTATAAAAAATACTGGTGTTGTAGAACCAAATATTTTCTATGTTTTGAATCTTTTAAAATATATATAGGTATTATTTTAAATCTAAATACCGTTCATTTATAAGCTTTTAATTAAACTGACTCCATTGCAATTATGTTTGAACAGCTATTTCTAATAATAATGGAGTGAGGTCTTGGTGGAGAAGGCGAGTGTGCAATCCAAAACATTTTTTGTGTTTTTTTAGAAAAATAGTGCATCAAAGTGGAACTTTTCCAGGAGTTTGGTGTACATACACAAAAGCAAATTTGAAATATGTCATCTAAGAATCTCAATATTTAAAAAACAAAAGAGAAAAGAGAGGCAAGCTTACCAGCAAATGACTAGCATGCTTTCTCTAATTTACACCTCGGGCCTGCCCTGTGGGAGCCCGTCTTCCACTAAAGGCCAGCAGCGCTCCTGGAAAAGTCCATCAGCACTTGGCACTGGACCTCAGCGTCACTGGGGGGAACCACAACACCAGGCCACCTGCCACCCTGTCTGCCTGCAAGGAGGTTCCTGCCTTGTCCTGCCTGTCTGGACGGCAATGCGTTGACCTGCACGGCGGCGCTGGCCCCCTGCACCCGCTCCCCACCCTCATTCCCACTCCCACTCGCACCCCCACTGGGTGATCCCAGAGATTCCATTTCCTCACCCTGTGACCCTGGAGGCACGTGTACCCGTGCACACGTGCTTAGCCTCTCCTGGCCCCCTTCCTCGGCCATTGCAGAGTCCCTGCTGCAGAGCACTGAGTCCGCTTTCAGACAGCGCTGTCTCATGCCACCAAGCCCCAGCTGCCTGTCCTGGTTCTAGTAGGAGTGTCTGTTGGAAATAAGACCTTCAGGAGAGGGAAGAGAGGGGGAAGAGAGGGGACAGAGACAGAAATGAAGGAGATGGAGATGGAGGAGATGGAGATGGAGAGAGGAAGGGAATTTCCCTCTCCTCCTCCTCCTCATTCCATTCCCTCTGTTCCTTCCATCCCACCACTAGTGCCGGGCAGTGAATGTGGAGAGAGGAGGAATGGGAAGACCCTCATCTTGTCGCCTATGTCCTGCCACTGCACCTCCCTCCCCTCCGTGCCACCTCACCCCCCCTGGGGTCCCCAGTGAGAAGAAGGAGATGGGAAAAGATCGACCCCAAGAGGGTTGGGTCCAGTGCTGTCCCACACTGTTCCTGAGCCCCTGGGCCACTCCATCACCCTTACCCCTTAAAGTGGCCTCCGCCCCTTCTCCCTGCCCTGTCTGCTCTCATGTCCTCTAAGACTCTTAATATAAGAGGAGGAAGGGGAGGAAGAAGAGAAGAAGAAGACAAGGACAGCTTACCAGCAACTGACAAGCAAGTTTTCTCTAATTTACACCTTGGTCCTGCCCTGTGGGAGCCCGCCTCCACTGCACCCTCTCCTGCCACAGCCTGGTCCTCTAGGATTGCCAGTCCTCGCCCACACTCCTCTCCAGCTTCCAAGGCTCAGTAACTTCTGCCCTACACTATGGGATCCTTGCTGGTGGTATAGACTTAGAAGGTTCTTTTTACATTTGTACTATTTTTATTTCTTTAATCCTCACCTGAGGATATTTTTATTGATTTTAGAGTGAGAGGAAGGGCAAGAGAAAGAGAACTATCGATTGGTTGCCTCCCATATGTGCCCCAACCAGAGATCAAACCCACAGCCCTTTGGTGTATGGGATGATGCTCCAACCCACTGAGCCACCCAGCCAGGGCTTGAAGGGTTCTTAATCCAGTTCTAGGACAGTAGCATTGGAGACATAGCTCTCGACAGCAGAGTTAGGACGCTGTCAAAGTGAGGCTTGCTCTCATGTCCACGATGCCTGCAGGATAAGGTACAGGTCTCATCGTGACCCACAGGTCTTGGACAGCCCAGTTCCATTCTGCCCTCCACGGCATAGGACACCTCTCCTCCCCTCAGGCTTCCTGCACCCCATCCACCACACTGCTGCTGTCTCCACTCCTGCTCTTCCTCTTGGGTGGAATGATTTCCCTTCGCCTGCTACACGTTTGCTCCTCACTCTTCCAGGAGCAGCTGAACGTCCCCTCCGTTGCTCTCTAGGACTGCTTTTCCTTTTCCCTCCAGGCAGACTCCGTTTCTCCCTAACATGGATTTCCACACTTGACAACTGTGCACATCCGTCACATCAGATGAAAGATTTTGTTTATGTTCTGCCCTCCTCTGTATACAATACACATCCAGGGGGAGTTTTGGGAAGGTCAAGGAGCATTTCTGACCCATCTTTAACTCCTAAAGAACTAGTGTGCGGTAAACTTCTATGTGTGATGAGCAGAGTTCAATGGTATATCATTTATTATGTCTACAAGCTAGGTTCGCTGCAGACTGAATAGAATTTTACACCTGCCACATGCTGGGAACGATTGTAAACACCAGAGACAGAGCCATAAAAGTGACAGGCAAGGCACCCACAGTTGTGGACACCACATGACGGGGGATAGGCAAATAAGCAAGCAAACAAATAAACGAATACATTCACATCACAGAGTCTTGGGTTCTGTGGATGAAATACAGGACGGCGGTAACAGAGTGGCCAGGTAGCAAGCACATTTTTTCTGGAGCGGCCTTCCGAAGGAAGGCCATTCGGATGGATTATCAGTAACATTTGCTCTGAGACTCGAGTGATAGGAAGGAAACAGTGAACGTCTGGGAGGCAGAACTTCTAGGCAGGAAACAGCAAGTACCCAGCCCAACCTACGAATGAGCATGTCCTGTTCGAGAGACCGAGAAGTCAGTGCGGAGGTAGAAACGCGAGAGAGGCAGTGGGTGACACGGACTGAATTGTGTCCCTAAAATTCTCACTGAGGCTCTAAGCCCCAGTGCGATGGTGTTTGGAGATGAGGCCAAAGGGGGGGAGGGGTAACTAGGCTTAGAATTGTCTGTGAGAGTGGGCCCCTCGTGATGGGATCAGTGCCCTTATGAGGAGGGACACCAGCAAACTTGTGTGTTTTGTCTCTGCCACACGAGGGCACGGCGGGAAGGTGGTCATCGGGGAGCCCGGGTCATCTTGCTTGCCCATGTGGCTGCCTTCATTTGATGGCTGAGCTTTCCTGGAAGGTCTGGGGCTTGGTGCTGACCATCACCTGGGGCACCTTGGTCCTCCTCCCTCTCCACGCGGCATTTCACCTTCCAGGGCCTCCCCACGTGGCCCCCGTTTCTGGCAGAATAGTCTGGACTGCCTTATGGTATGGCTGCTGGGTCTCAAGAGAGAAAACTGCCAGGCTTAGCATCACTGCCTTTTACCCCATTGGTCAAAGTGAGTCCCAGAGCCAACACTGATTCACGCAGATGAAAAACAGACCCACATCCTGGTGCCAGGAACACGCATAGATGGCGAAGTTGTCAGAGGAAAAGCTCCCGCTTGGTCCAACCCGCCCTCTGTGTCCTCCTGTCCCCGCCTCTGGGACCCTGCAGAATTATGGGCATCTCTAGTCAGGACTCAGGAACTCGCTCGAGTCCCCTCTGATGCAGGTTCAGCTCTGGCTTTGACCCATGTCACATTAGTGGGTTTCCACGTTGTTCCCCATACTCAAAGCTCAAACTCTATTGTGTGTATGTGGTAACTAAATCTCTTTCTTGCTCCTGTTGAGATAAACTGACTTCATATTTATATTTATTAAACCCATTCTCTGTACCAAGCAAGTCATGGTACAGAGGGTTACTCAGGTGGCTGAAGGCAGTATAACCCATTCTGAGTTGATTTTGTATATGGCGTAAGACAGTGACTCAGTCTCACTCTTTCACAGGTGTCTGTCCAGTTTTCCCAGCACCATTTATTGAAGAGACGATCTTTTCCCCATTGTATGTTTTTGGTGGCTTTGTTGTGAGTAAATTGGCTATGGGACTGTTTCTAGCCTCTGTATTCTGTTCCACTGATCTGTGTGTGGTTTTGCCAACGCCACACCATTGCCAGTCTCTTTAGTGTTCGTCATTCTATGGACGTGTAGAAAAATCTCACTGTGGCTTTGACAGCTTCTAATTGATGCTGAGAACATATCCATATGTTGACTAGACATTCAGATGTTGTCTTTTCGAAGTGACTGTAAAAAGGGCCCATTTTTCTACAGGGCTGTTTGTCCATTTTTTTCTTTTTGATTGAAAGCCCTCCTTAACTATCCTGGATGTGAGTCATTAGTCAAATATACATATTGCAAGTATTTTCTCTACTCTCGGCTTGCCTTTGCCTTAATGGTGATTTTTGTAAACCTGTTTTTACCTATCGCCCCTCCTAGGTGGCCCAGCTGCTGCTCACCTTCCGGTGGGTCAGCCCGTTCCTCTGGGCCCTCTCTCCTGGTGCCTGGTGCCTGCGCCCTTGCCTTCAGGACAATATCTCTTGCTGGCCCCACTGAATGCCATCGGAGTTCAGCGCACCTGTTCCTGTCCCTTCCGGGCCTGCCCCATCGCAGTGGGCAGATCTGGTTCCAAGTTCTGGCACCTTCCACTCTTCCCAGACTCCCTGCAGTTAACTAGCTGTGCCCAATCATGTTCTGAAAATAAGTTCAGGATGTCCAGACAATTGACTTATAAGTGAACTTTTGAACCCATGACTTTGTACACTGGGGAACCCTCGTTGTGCCTCGTTCTCCTCCAGTCACCAAGGATCAAAAGTACCCCTTCTGGCCAAAGGGAGCTGAAACATCGAGACCATGACATGGATCACCAAGATGCTGCTGCCATTTGGTACCAGCCCACCCATCCAGGAAGAAATTACACTACACAAAAAGTCTTAATCCAAACTGAGAGATTGAACAGATAATAGTCGAGTGCCTGATATGTGTCAGTATAACCCTACAGAAGTAACGCATGAAAAAAAGCCATGCATACACAGCCCTTGGGCCCTGGATGGAGCCACACACAGGACACCAGCTAGTAAGACATCTAGCATGTCAGGTAATAATGCTGAGAGAGGGTGGGCAGGAGCGGCAGGACAAGGGTAATGGATTGGCAGTTCTAGATGCCATTTCCAGGCAGGGACTCACTGAAAAGGTGCTATTTGAACAAAGACCTGAAAAGCAGAGAGAGCTGTGGCGATATAGGGGAAGAGCATTTAAGACAGAGCAAATAGCAAGTGCAAAGGCCCTGAGGTGGAAGTGTGTCTCTTGTGTTATGAAAACGGTGAGCAGAGAAGAGACAATGTGGCTGGAGTCGAGAGAGGAAAGCAGAGGGAAGAGGGCTAAGAGATATAAGGGGTAGGGCCTGCTAGGTCACTGACCTACAGATAATATGTCCTAGGCTACACTAACTTGGGATAGTGATGCTCAGAGGTCAGCTTTACCTTATGTGTAGACAAGGAGGATGGTTGTAATTTGGTAGTTAAGAATAGTGCGCTACAGCCCTAAGGGTAAAGGAAAGAAAACCCATGAGCTGGGAAGGGCCAGGGGCCTCACCTGGACCAAGAGTTCGGCTGGTCGGGGAGGGGAGCACTGAGTGCACAGAGATGAGAAGATTCTGGGAAAGGCCAGGACACGGGAGGCTCAGCAGAGCCTGGCTGGCATTACAGAGAATTAATAAACAAGAAAAGGGGCTGAGATCATATTAAGAGATCTCACTGGTACACACTTCGTTGTCCAAGGAACAACTTCTCTTCGGGGCCTGTCTGCTTTGGGTCATTTCTATACAATATGTTATTGCTTTCTATATTTTGTGAAGATTTTATGATCTTTTAAAAAAGATTTTACTTATGTATTTATTTTCAGAGAGTGGGGAAGAGAAGGAGTGTGGCTGCCTCTTGCACGCTCCCCAACTGGGAACCTGGCCCACAACCCAGTCATGTGCCCTGACAGGGAATCGAACCGGCAACCTGGTGTTTGCAGTCTGATACTGGCTGGATCCACTGGGCCACACCAGCCAGGGCAAGATTTTATGATGTTTATCTGCAAGAAAATTAGTCCATTCTAGCCACTATAACAGGACTAGAAGTGAGACTTTTATTATTATTATTTTTTAATCTTCACCCGAGGATATGTTTATTGAATTTTAGAGAGACAGTAAGGAAGAGAGAGAGAGAGAGATCCAGGTGAGAGAGAAACAGCGAAGGGGCCTCCTCCCACACACGTCCTGACTGGGGATGGGACCCGCAACCTTTTAGTGTATGAGACCGTGCTCCAACCATCTGAACCACTCAGCCAGGGCTATTACTATTTTTTATTTCAAGAGGTTATCTGTTGTCTTCAGCAACTCTCTCTTGCCCTATATGTATTTTTAAAAGTCTCGGCTTGGCTAGTAAATAGTTCTCCTTAGGTAAGACGCATTTTTCCTTGTAGGCTCTGGTGGCTCTGGCCTGACATTTATCGCCCCCCTTCGTGTGAGGAAAGCAGCTGCCCCTCCCAGGGGCTGGCAGGTGGAAGCTGGCAGGGGAACGGCTCTGCTGGTGGTCACAATGTCTCTCTGTTCCCACTTCCTTCTTACTTTCCTAGTCTCGGGACTGACGAAGCCTTGTTGAGCTTTGCATTAGTAAGCACTGCTACATAACAATATCACTGCAAACCTAGTGGTTCGAAACAACACACGTGTATTACTTCACACTTCCTGCGGGTCAGGCACCCAGTCATCTGCTTCAGCATCTGACAACCTGCCAGTAAGCTGTCAGCAGGGGCGGCGGGACCATTTAAGTGCGACTGGGGATGAACCCACATCTGGGTTCACGTGGCTGTTGGCGGCATCCAGTTCTTTGTGGGCTGTTGGACTGGGGGTTGTCATTTGGAAGCTGCCCTCTGTTCCTTGTCCTATGGGCCTTCCCAGCAGCCACTTGGTCCTGAAAGCCAGCCAGGAAGAGAGATTCCTGGTGGGACCGATGTTACATCATGTCACCTCTGCCATATTCTGTTGGTTGGAAGCAAGTCACAAGTCCCATGCCCACAAAAAGGAAGGGGCTAGATAAAGGCATGAACCCCAGTCCAGGGGCCATGGGGACCACTTGACAGTCCGTCTGCCACTAGCTTCTTCTTGGCATCTTGGGACTAGAAAGACTGGACACATTCAGGCATTTGAAAGCAACCCACCATAGGAGGGGTGTAGATTCCAGCAGGACATGCTCTACCAAGAAGCCTGCCCTCCACAGCCTTCATGAAGAGCTTGCTGGTGCTCTTAGCCCCTGCCCTCCCCTGGCCCCAGAGGCAGGCAAACCAAACCCAGGGCCAAGGGCCTGCTTCCCGAGCTGCTGCTGTGACTTTTAGTCCAGATGAGGAATAGTCAAGTCACAAGTGAGCCTCACTGGCATGGCGCATCCCCAGAATCCCCTGCTGTACATCTTTTTAAATTACAGCCTCAATGTTTGGAAAGGATTTAAATACAAGGTTGAGCTGGTTTGCAGTTGTTCCTATGGGAAATAATTCAATAATTAACAAATAATACAAGAATAAAGTCTCTTTTGTGTACTCACAACTATATATATAAACCTACTTTTGCCAACCCCTGTAAATTATGATATGCACTCCGCCTTTTCCACCACTGCCAAGGGTGCAGGTCAAGGCTGCAGGCAGCGAGGCTGCTGGTGAAGGATGGTTTGAACAAGTGAAATTCACAGATAATCTGACGTTCAATGTTGATCTATGGTTTCAGCTGTCTTCCCTGATACGACTTTTCAAAACAGTACTAATAGGGAGAAAAATGGATGGAATTGTCGACACACTTCCGATTTGGGACCACCACTGTAGGAGCTGGTATTGAGCATTTAATTGGTTTTGAGCTTTAGGATGCAGGAGAGGAGAACTCAAGGGATAAATAAATAACACTTATACTATCAGGAATTTACTGTAAATAATTCCTTGCTATTTTTCAGTTCACCCAAAATAAACTGTTACTCACCAGAAGTGAGTGGGTAAGAGATTTTTTCCCCAGAATACTAAATGGTAACATATCATGATGTTTGTGTTGTTCTGTCCGTTGTTGCACTTCAATGCTTACTTCATTATCTTTTAAGGATAATGGGCAAGTATGATTTTAATCCTATTTACAGAAGGGAATTTTGCCCAGAAAGAGGCTAAAGAAATTTTACAGATGATAGGCTAAAGAAATTTTACAGATGATTTGGAAAGTGGCCCATCAAATAATAGATATTAATATTTTTGATCAATCCATCTATGTTAAGTGGGGCTGAGATCATTTCTACCTCCTCCTCACTAGTTTCTTGATCTTTCAGAAAATAAAACAAGAAATAACTAAATAGATCATTGTCTTCTTTCTCTATTTTTTCCTGAGATTCTAATATTTTATGATGATTAGCTCAGATATTCTTTTTAGTTTACTCTTTGCTCAACAGATGTGTTGGGACTCCAGAGAGCTGTTTAAAATGACAGACTCCTCTGATGTCAGCTGAGTAACAAAGTTACCCAACCATGTCATAATGTAGAGCAGCCTCTTGGTGGGTTTCCCCCTATACTTGCGGCTTCAGCCTCAATCCCACCTAGGCTTACTGCTGCTGCACCTTCCCCGCTTATCACCCTACAGCACGTGGGAGGCTTCTGTGTGCTGGACGCTGTGCTGAGTCCTGGCTGGAGGGTGAGGGAGGAAGGACAACTGAGCAGAGACAGCCCAGCTGCCTGCTCCTGGTCTGTGCCCAGACGGTTTTCATATCTCTCTCTCTATCTATCTCTCTCTCTCTATCTCTCTCTCTCTCTCTCTCTCTCTCTCTCTCTCTCATTCCAGAGCACACTTCCTTCTTTTGTTTTTGTTAAGCTTATTCCATTGAGTCTCAGCTGGGAGGCCCCCTGGCTTTGTACATTCTGCATCTGAAATCTGAGCCCCAGCAGGAGAACCAGCAAGCAGCCTACTCATCTTCTCTCTCTCTTTTCTTGACCTTTGATCTCCTTTTCTCTTTGCTGATAACCGTTTTTTCTTTGAAAAGATCAAAATTCAATTCAACCCCTTCACTGGTAAGAGTACACATGAATTAACACGAAGTTACCTCCCTGTGTTCTAGGACTGTCTAAAGTTGACTGTTATTCACACACATACTCATGAAAGACATTCAGGAAGTATTGTTTTTATATTATATTGGCTTCCAGATATTCTTGAAAAATTTTTTTCTGATAACAAATGAAAACATTCTTGACAAAATAAATAAACAGAAAACATAGGAAGTATAGAGAAGAAAACAGAAATCAGTCTAATTGTTCAGTTAATATTTGCATACATTTCTTTCAAGATCTTATTCCATGCATATATGGTTGATTAAAAATATATGTGATTACTGAACAGGGATAATTTGAGATAAACATTTTTGTATCTCTTTTTATTTAGCATAGTCTTGTGACATTTTCCAACAAAATTAAATATTCTTATATGTTAGTTTTAAAGTCTACCCTTGAATTACTTTCAGATGTTTCTCTTCATTTATTAATAATTGATATGATTTAGTAATGATTAATAAAATAGATTAATAATCCAATAAGTATATGGGCATTCCTGAAACCTGAAAATTTTAACCCTACACTTTGAATTTTTTTATTACTAAAATTAAATTTAAAAAATAAACATGGAAAGGCTAATATTGCCAAAGATACTATGGTAAACAAATATGTCATATATTTGATTTTATCTGATGGAGAGCAGTGTTGCTATGCATCATGAATACCTAAATGCAGCTAAAAATAACAGCTATAGTTGAGTAAGCCTGAAGATGTTCTAAGAACAGATGAAGAAACTTGATAGCAAATTCCCCTGCAGTTTGCGAATAGACCTGCGTGCTCTGTTGGAAAGTCTTGGCCTTCTGTTCAAGTATGGAATAATGTCCAAGTTGATTTCAATCCTGTCTTTGTGGATTAGAGGTTAGGCAAGTGGTCAGAACTGGTCATACAAGTATAGCATCTCCAAATAAATATTTCTAAGATGATTACAATAGTATATAAAGAAATAGTCTTGGAGAAGAATATATTGCTCATCAAGAGGCTCAGAGATTTATTTGTCGTAATGAAAGCAGTAACTCATACAGCTTACTTTCTTAAGAGAGATGCGCTCTGACCAGATCCACAGGAAGCTGGTCGTTGGAGGAAGGTCTCCAAGGACTTGCCTTTAGTAGAAAAAGTACCCAAATGGGATTAGAGAACCATTTGAGTGATCTGAACAATTTACTCTCATTTATCTGAGGCTCAGAGTTTTCCTCCTTAAAAAATTATAAAATGAATGCATGCTCATTGTAAAGATAATAAACAATATTTAAATCTATGAAGTAAAAATATACTTTGTCTCACTTTCCAAGTCTCTTCCATGCTGTAACTGCTGTTAAAAATTTGGTGTATATTAAGAAGTACAAACTGGTCGTTACAGGATAGTCATGGGGATGTAAAGTACAGCACAGGGAATACAGTCAATGATATTCTAATAACTATGTATCGTGTCAGATGGGTACAAGATTTATCGGGACGATCACTTAGTGAGCTACGTCATGTCTAATCACTGCAGTGTACACCTGAAACTAATATAATATTGGATGTCAACTGTAATTAAAAAATAAAAAATGATTAAAATTTGGTGTGATCACTCTATATATTTTCCTTTAAGCATTTAAATATATATATTTTTAATAAAAATAGGATCAAACTTTCTGTATAACTTGCCTCTTTCTACTTATTATGAATATTCTTTCCAACTTCAGTATTACATTAACATTTCATGGCACTGCCATACCCTCACTTATTTAACAATTCCCATTACCAAAGGACATTTAGATTGGCCCCAGTTTTTCCCACCTAAAAATCTGCAGCTAGGTGTAGATATCCTCATGTGTACGTATTAGGTTTCTTTAGAATAGCTTTTTAAAAACGAAACTGCTGAGTAAAAAGGTACATGTATTTTAAGTTTGTATGAGTAGCACCAGCTGCCCTCCAAAAACATGCCTTGTGATGTTTCCCCGGCCAGCAAGCGCACCTGCACCAGCCTCCGATACCAGGTATCTTCTTCTCTTCCACCAAGCCAATCAGGGAAAATGGAATCGTACTGAACCTTCCTTAGTCTATAAAATGAAGTGCTGGATTGCGTAATCTCTAGAGGCACTTTGTGGAATTGTGTGGAATGTAATTGCTTTACCTACAGACATAAATGTCTGAGGTCTGGCAGGCACCCCAATGGACTTTTCTGAGTCCTTCCTCGCCCCTTTGGAAAACACAGTCCTGGGTTTCTGCTGAGTGTTCTGGAGGAGGTGGGACATCGCTTAGAGATATGAGACCTATCTATCTCGTCTGAGGTGAAGAAGGACAAATGCTGCTGTTATCAGTGGTTTTAACTAAAAGGGAGAAAGCATAGTACAAAAAAAAAGAACGAAAAGGCTTAATATACATAGTCCTTCAACACCGCAAGGATGAAAGCTCAGTGTTTAAAATCCAGCATTTGACAGGGACTCTCTAACTACTGATAATAATTATACTGATGAAACCACCTCAGTTAATATCTTCCTTCTATCTACATTTTGGGTACGTAGATACTACGCTAATGCTAAAAAAAAAACCTATCAGTTAGCCCCAGGGGAAAAAAAAGATTATGACAGAGTGATGGAAAATCTACCTTGGAAGGTTCATTTGATTGATGTGCCCTTCTGGCTTTGGCACTAAGTGGCTCCAGTAATGTCTTTTCAATGTTCTCTGGAAGCCACCTCCCAGACTGGAGGCTCTAGCAAGCTTCCCCCACGCTAACTCCTTCATTACCATTATTAGTTTTTGTTTGATGCCTTCCTTTCTGGTAGCTCTTTTTATTTCATAACCTCCATGTGCAGCTTTAAAACCTCTAGCTTTTAAACTTTCATTCAAATGTATTATAAGAACGGAAGATAAATTTCTAGATGGCATTTTTAGGGAAATTTATTAAAATGTTAACATAACCCCAGCGTCAACATCTCCTGGTCTCTGCTGCTGGCTTTGCCACTTTGACGTGACCACTACTCCCGGCCAGAGCCGCCCCCCTTGACTAACCTGCTTTACAGAGGAGCTGGCTCAGACCTGACCCTGATCTCCAGCTGCCACCTCCTTCCTGCCTGTTCTTTCTAGCACAGCCCACGTCCCAGTAACGTCAGGCCTGCAGTCTCCGAACACTCTGCTCCTGTTGCCATGCCTTTTCACAGGCCAGCTTCTGCTCAGAATGACTTGTCCCCTAGGATGTCATCCCCTCGTTTGTTTCTTTCAATCTTTCAAGACACAGCTCAAATGTCACCTCCCCTGGGTCGATGAACTCCCCAGGAGAAGTTGACCCCTTGTGCCCTCTGGTATCTGCCCTGTTAAATGAATGGCAGGGGCGATTTTAAATGGCTGCCTTCTAACTAGGCTTCTTTGCTGAGGCTTTGCTGAGGCTTGCTGAGGCTTCTTTCTGGCTGAATAAAAGCCCCGGGGTCAGTCACATTGCCATCATTTATCAAAGCGCCAGGCACACTATGGGGACATAGTTAATGTTCATTGAATTGACTTGGACTGAATAAGAATAGCAAGTCTGATATTACTCGAATACTCATTTTATTGGTGATCTCAGCATAAGTTCCAATAAAGCATTGTTGAGTAAGCTACACTTAGAAAGTGTGCAAACTACTAACAAATCATGATTGAGGCACAGTGATCCCAAACTCCTCATTATTATTGGAAGAAGGAAGGATGAGAAGACTTCATTCTGTGATATTAACAGTCTTGGGTATATTTCTTATAAAATAGCCTTGCCTCCCTAGAAATTCGGAGATCTTTTGCAATGTTCACATTCAATGAAAATGCAAGACTAACAATGTGTGTGAATAGGACTCACATTGCTAGTGTCCACCCAATTAATTTTTTAAAATATACCATCATCCTTCTAACTTCAAAATGTTCAAATAATCTGAACCTGACCAGTGTTGGAGCTTTTAACGGGATGGATTTCCCCTTTACCTTTCTGGTAGTCCCAAATGACAACTGCCTTATAGAAAAATATATCACCCTTTCATCCAAAGCCTTAACTTTTTTTTAAAGACTTTATTTATTTATCTTTAGAGGGAAGGGAAGGAGAGAGGGAGAGAAATATCAATGTATGGTTGCCTCTTGTGCATCCCCTCCTGGGAACTGGCCTGCAACCCAGGCATGTGCCCTGATTGGGAGTTGAACCTCAATCCTTTGGTTCACAGGCCCACACTCAATCCACTGAGCTATACCAGCCAGGGCAAAAGCCTTAACTTTTTTAATGTCTGCAATTCTACTTGTAGCTTAAAATTTTTGCCAGTATAAAGACTTTGAAAGAAAGGTCCTCTGAGATACACAATGAGAAATTACACAATGTTTCATAAGTGTATTGAACAGAGTGAATTCATTCCACCACTCCTTCTGATGTAGAAACCTGACTCCCAGAACTGAACGTCTTCTTCAAAGGATGCTCTTTGTACCAGGCTAAACAAAAGCCTTTAAAATAGCATAACCCAAATGTACATTGGTATTTAAATTGTTGTTGATATATTATTTTTAATAAGCTATATGGAGTTATTCATGGAGAAAAATGTTGACTATACCTATTACAGTTTAAATTTTAGAGTCTGATTGAAAATGGAAAAATGACACCACATAAAAATGTTTGGTATGTAGTGATAAATTAGAAAAAGATCTTTGATTATTTTTTAGTAAAACTATCAAACTATAGTTTTTAACTTTATATTTGAAAATATGTACTTATGTTAACTGCAGTTATATTTAATTATATATATATAACTGTACTTTTAAAATCCACCATTCCACATAATAAAGTCATACCAGTCTGCTTATGGCTGTGGAATGTGGGCTGGTGGAGACCTCCAGAAATAGAATTACTAAGTTAATGGGTATGAACATATTTTGAATTCCTGATGCGTATTTCCGAATTGCTTCTGAAGGAGTGACACTTTTTAGTATCATTAGTAATGCATGAAAATGTGAATTAAAATATGCTCTTTCCAGGACTAAACGATATTACTTTTTTTTAGATTTGCTAATTTAATAGGTATGAGGTACATTATTCTGATCTACATTTGCTTTCTAACAAAATTGAACATTTTCCTATAAATTTAATAGTTGTATTTTGTATGTGTGAATTATTTGGTTATATTTCGGCTATTTATTGAAATGTTTTTCTCATGACGAGACATATATTGTTTGCATACATATATACATATATGTCATTCTTTTATCTTCCATGTTTGTCATTTTTTCATTGTTGTCTTTCGAGTTTGTTTATGCATGATTTAAAAAGGCAGAATATATTGTACTTGAATTTGTGGTTTAGACACACTTAGAGCTGCTGATCTTTTCCTCAATAACTTTTTTCTGAGACTTCTCCCCCAAATTAATAAGTATGCAGTTCTATTATTTCCTGTTTTTTCTACTATTTCAGTTCTTATATACTTTTTAGCATTTTGATTATGATGAAATTTGGTGTCATTTCCTCCCTTTCCTTGTGTGGGTATTTATTCAGTTTCCTGGATCTACTGATTCACTGTTTTTCTTCCAGTATTTTCTGTCTGGCCCTCCTCTTGGGGACTCCAACTGCAAACACTCCAGTCCACACAAAGTTGTCCCATGGCTTCGTGATGCCTTGTTCACTTTTAAAAATCCTCTCTCCTCTGGACAGTGTCTGTTGCTGTGCCTCCCAGTTTACTGATCTTTTCCTATGTGGTAGCAACTTAGCCACCAATCCAGGCAGCTCATTTTGCACCGCACACACTCTAGTTTTTCTCTTTAGTCGTTCAACGTGAATCTTTAAAAAAACTCTGTCTCTATTAACTTTTAAATATATGATGTATAGTTAGAACGATTGTTTATTGTCCTTGCCTGCTGATTCTAACATTTGTATTAGTTCCGGGTCTGTTCCAACTGTTGTTTGATTTCATGATGTTTTGTATTTAGTTCCTTCTTTGCATGTCTCGTGATTTTTCATTGGATGCCAGGCACTGTGTAATCCACCTTGTGCGTGCTGGATATTTCTGTGTTCCTTCAGACACTGCTGAATTTTGCTCGGGAGTGTGGTTAGGTTACTTGGAGAGTTTTATCTTTCTTATTCTGCTGTTGAGACGTGTCAGGGACTGGACTATGCTGGGTCGGGGCCAGTTAGTCCTCACGTCTGGGTTAAGACCCCCTTATGAATGAGACCTCACGGTGGTAAGAAGCGCCTGCCCTGTGTGAATGCAGGTGGTGTTCCCTCTAACCTTTGCCTCAGCCTTAGGTAGTGTCCTTACAAACATGCCTGCCTGGTACTCCAGGGAGGCCCTCTGCAGGTCCTCAGAGCTGTCTCTTCTTTAGTTCTCTGTCCTGCAACTCCGGCCACCCTGTTCTCCTGGACTCTTAGCTCCACTTCCTCTACTTGGTGCTCTGCTGGGTTTCCTCTCCTTGGGCTGAGGCCAGGAGACTGCCAGGCACTAATGGACTTCATGTCTCTATGGGATCACTGGGAACTTAGTTGCTGGTGCAGTGTCCTGAAAACCATTGTGTCACACATCTTGTCCATGTTTCGATTGTTTCCAGTGGCGGTGTAAGTACAGTCTGTCACTCCATTCTTGGACTGGAATTTCTGTAGGTGTTCTGGAACCCATTCTTGAGTATGGATTGAGGTGAATATCTATTTTGATTTTTTAAAATTTCATTCCAATTACTTACCCCAACATTGATTGGTAGGTATTTTCTTCCCTGATTGTTTTCTGTATTTACCTAGTATTATGTTAAATACTCACATATATTGGGGACTGTTTCTGGATTAGCTTTTTGGGATTGGGGCTATTTTTCCTCCAGAGCTATATTCTTTGACCTGTAGCTGCTTTGTCATTTATTTTTAATATCTGATAATGCTAACCTCCCCTATTATATATTTTCCACTGTGTCCCTCTGAGAATTTTTTAATGTATTCTATTATACTTGTTTTTTATATCCATTTAAGAAACATTTTTGTCAAATTAAACCATTTTGGGATTTTTTTAAAGACTAAGTTAAATATGTAAATTAACCTGGGGATGGCACATGGACATTTTATATATTTTTCTTCCTGTCCAGGAACATATATATTTATCAATCTTTTCCACTCATTCAGATCTTTCATTTTAATTTTCCATAAGGTTTTACACTTTCTCCATAAAAAGCTTATAAATTTAAGTTTATTCTCAAGCACTTTGTGTGTGTAGTGGAAATTGGATTTTATCTTGTGTTTTCCCACAATTACAGATAAAATGTTATTGATGCCCCATGAATGTATGTGTGTCTGTGTGTACAATTTACACCTGTCTAGTTTCCTATAATTCACAATATATGCAGTTGTTTCATAGAACTGAATGCTTGGCTTTCCTAGGTATATATAATCATGTGACTAGGAAATAATGGTACTTCTATTTCTTTTGTTTATAACACTTAAATAACCCACCTAAAACTAGACTTGCCTATTGGGTCTTTAAAGCAGCTACAGCATAGAGTTACACAAGAAGCATTAGTCTGCCTCTCAAACAGAACTTATAGTAAGTTGAAATCTTCATTCGAGTCTTTTAAGAATACCAAAGGGAGAATCCGAACGTCACACAAAGCAAAAACTTT